>CM051702.1:23077441-23082441 GCA_028022725.1 Lycodopsis pacificus
AGAGGTCATTCCACTGGCCCCCGTAGCGCCCACCCCCATCAATCACTGCCACCACAGCTTCTGTTGACAGTATCATAAAAAACACTGTATGTGTGTGTCTGAATCCCTGCGTGAATGTGCCTGTGCATTATGTATATATATATACATTTAGTTTTTTCATTGCCAACGACTGCTTCACTGATGCTGTTGTGCGTATGGAAAATAAGTAAATGCTTAAGTATGGGGCTTTTTTAAAAGCAGGAAAAGCTGCTTTGAGATTGCACACACACTATTATTGGTGGAGCCGAAGTCCTAATGCGCGAGGACGTTCATTGAGTCAATCATGGTCCAGTTAGACGAAGAAGCAGAATTCGCCGAACTAGAGACCTTAAAATGACAGTCCACAAACCAATGGTGACATCACGATGACGACGTCCACTTCATACACAGTCGATGTTATTTTAACCCAAATCACAATCTTTTCCTGAACTTCACCAAATAAACCTAGTTTTGTTGCACAAGTATACCTATCTTAATTTTGTTTTTGAAAAGAGACTGTATGCATGAAACGAGTGGAAGCTGGAAGTGAAAGAAGCACTACGTGTCACGCCTTCTCTGACATGTCAAAAACCGTCACGAGTGGGGAACGTAGAGCGCCAAAGGCTGAAGTGTACTGAGAGCGTGTTGACCGATCTGGCAGAAAAATCATCCCGATTCCACAAATGACCAGTTCGGGGTTAAAGTCGGGCCTCATCTGTACGGTGTGCCTTTACAAAGACTGGAGGAAGCCTGAACCAGAAGAGTGGAGGCTGGTTGACTTAATGCTCATGATGTCGCAGTCACATAATGGACGTAATGCCTCGGTGTCAACATACTTATGGCCATGTAGATATTCTGTATAATATAATATAGATAAAAAACGACTTTCATTTCATATTTGCATGAATACTTGGGTACTTGGATACTTGGATACTCGGGTTCATCTTGGACGATTCTGCCGGATGATGTGAGCCGAGCCGTCGCTCCGCTAAGGGAGCAGACGTTGTTTCTCTGCATCGTGGGGAGTTACGGGCTAATTAAAGCGGCGGCCTGGTGTCTGTGTGTGCTGTGAGTGTGTGTGTGTACAGTCGTTCTGTATATAGGTGTGTCTACATACAGGAATGACTGTATTCCCTCACTATGTCTGTGTTGTTTGTGTGGGCGAGTCGTGCTGACTGTAAACCATGAGGGGCTCGGTCCTGGGCTGGGACCCCCTCAGAGGCGTCACGAGACAATTAACATGATAAGAAACACACAGTTGTCTGTACACAAGACTAGATGTTTGGCAAACGTCTCTCCAATCGTTTCTACTTGTGGAACACCAGCGTCGCTCCTTCACCGTCTATTGTTTTGCACCAGTCACAGTTCTCTAAGAGCATCGGGCTTCACTCACGCATGACAGGAATAGATTACAATCAAATGCAAAGCTGGACATTTAGAAGGACAAAGAGAAGAGGAAGATGAGAAGAAGAAGAAGAAGAAGAAGAAGAAGAAGAAGAAGAAGCATCAACCTCTCTGCTTTAGAGCTGAACTCGACCTACGAGCAGCAACTAAGGTCCAAGCGTCAGACGCTCAACCGAAGGCACTGAAGCTCTCTGTGCCTCATTCACTAGCTTAGCTGCTGCCCTCTGCCACGCTGTTCAACCTTTCACGTCTTCATTATTCTGAACCATCCACAGCAGAAACGATCTGTTTGATATCTTACGAAGAAGTTCCTCCTCGTTTTTCATGCAATTTCCTACAAATGTCCAGCAACACGTTACATTTCAAAATAAACTTCTGTCTTCACAGGAAACAACTGAGGCAATGATCCTGAGATACTTGGTTTTGGCAACAAGACTACTTTGTTACTTATTTAGGTTTCGGTGATTTCACCCAGGAGACAGAGGAAACCAGAAGTGAACTTATTTCTCTCATAACCTTTAGTAAACTTAAGTAAAGACACTTCTGCAGACCTTCTACTGAACCTCACCACGTAGTGTTGATCTGACGGTTGCTGTTACTGCTGGAAATGTGTGGAAAAATAACAAAAACACTTTTGCAAGATATCATACGAACCGTATGAGCATACATTGAATACACACACACACACACACACAAGGTAATAAAGGGGGAACAATCTGGGAACTTGGGAACCTGTGAAATAACTTGTAGGTTTTACCAAAAGATGGCGATCCTGTTCTAACCTTAGACTGCAGGAGCAGTGGCGGCTGGTGGAAAATTTTCTAGGGAGGGCCATCCTATCAATTTCAGCAAACATCCCAGTATGATTTCATGCAAAAAATTTTTTGCATCAAACACGCATTATTACTTGGCAGTTAAATATTTAACATTTATTCCAACATGAAAAAAAGCAGTAAATAACACTTATATAATATAATACAATATAATATAACATGTTTATTTATTGAGATGCCCCTATGGACCTTGTTATAGGAGGTAAAGATCAGGAGAAGTAAACATGAAGTGTAATTATGAATACTGATGTTAAATTAAGCTATGATGAGTTTTCACTGTTAATTTAGGGGGGAAAAAGTGGCCCGGGAGTTACTGTCAGACCGGCCCACTCAATACACGGCGCGCTGCCCACTCAATACACGGCATGTATTTTGCCGGTCTACGGCGGCCATTCGCACCTCCGCCGGCCCCGACAGACGCCCGGCACGACCGCACGGCGCAGACCGCGGTTATGGAGAAACGTTTTTAAAAGCACCGTAGTGTCCAGCAGTGCTATGGCGTCCTCGGATCGCGAGGAGTAGTATAATGTCAGTTTATACTGTTGATACAGTTTTCACTGATTATTGACTTTCGGTATTAGAGTAAATTGAACGTGTTCTGTGAAGCATATAATATAGTCCCGTCGGCCTACCGGGGATTCCCCCGGTATCCCCGATGGCCAGTCCGCCCCTGCCTGTGGATACGTATGGTATGTCAAAGTAATCAGCGTACTTTTAGGAAGAAAGGAAGTTGATTGACTGACTTGTACGAAGTAGTGAAGCTTCGCATGTAGTCTGCTGTCTGATTGTGAGGTCAGGCTGATCTGATATCAGCTCTTTGGCTGCAGAATCGCCGCCAAAGTTCTCCTCTCAAACGGGTCTTGGAGGAGGAGTGCTCGCCTGTAGAGACTTCTCCTGACGAGAACGCGCAGCTCCGGGGCCTGATCGTTCTGGCCCACAGCTGAATCTATGTGAGGGCGGTGATTGGCTAAATTGTATGTCACTCATTTATATCTTGAATCAGCAATTGGCTAAACTGCTTCATAGACCCGTCTCTTTTGGGCTAAAACGATCAAGCCCCCCTCGCTGCGCGTTCTCAGACGTGTCGTGCACACAGGGAGAGAGGACGAGCAGGAAAAGCATATATTTTGTGCAGATATCATATTGTACACACATTACTGGGTACATTCCATAGTTAAAAAACACAAATATTGACAATTTGTATAATTTATGATTATTATAATTTTTTTATTTTATTTATTTATTTTTTATTTTTTTCGTGTGGCTCATGGTGGGGCCATGCCCCATTGCCCTCTCTTGACCAGCCGCCACTGTGCAGGAGCCAGAGGAGCACAGATGACTACAGAGAGAGGATCGGTAATATAGAGTTCCTTTCTTTTAGTTTTGGATTACTTGCTAAATAATTATTGCATCACATTATGTGAGTGTGTTTACACAGAGTATTGTAGTTAACAGGCCTAGAGCCCATATGTCACTTTGTCATTTGTAAAGTAGGCCAGGCTACTTTTGGGCTGTAAGATTGCACGAAAGCATTATTGCTCTTTCTTCAGCAGAGGACAGTCAAAGTTAGCACCAATGTGCTGCTGAGCCACAGAAACCGATGACCTCCTTCAGTGTGAAACCTTTCTTCGTGTTAACGCTTTGACTCAACGCTTGGCTGAATGACACTGTCCCATTCAGGTCAGAATGAGGTGAACACCAAGCCAAGTCTTTGCCACTCATCAGCCTCATTCCTTCAACTCTGCAGCTACTGATTTCTCCCAAGCTCCTCCAGTCAGGGAAATGCTAATGTTTCTTATTCAAAAGAAAAGTTGTTCAATTAAAAGGAGGAATGTGCTCCATTTACCCAGCTGAACATCAGGCACACGCACCAGCAAGCCTCAAATGGATGACGGGGCAGTTGTATAGCGGGAGAGAATCAATATGTCCTTTGAATCTGCTTATCACACACACACACACACACACACACGCACACACACGTCAGTCTGTCTAATACACACCCACGCCACCCTATCATTGTCAGCATTACATGAAGCTAATCCATTAACGTGTCACTATCCGGGCTGATAAGTGTGTGTGTGTGTGTGTGTGTGTGTGTGTGTGTGTGTGTGTGTGTGTGTGTGTGTGTGTGTGTGTGTGTGTGTGTGTGTGTGTGTGTGTGTGTGTGTGTGTGTGTGTTGGGGGTTGTTTTGAGCGTTATCAGTGATGAACATTGATAAGCGATCAGAGAAACAAACCTGAAGCTTTACACAACCAGGAAGTGACACGTCGTCACCGCCGTGCATCACCAGCAAGTCTGTCCGATCCCATCGTCTCCGACTTCCATCTCAAGGTGTGACTGGATGGCAGTGTTTGATATTTAGAAGTGGACCAATGGTACTGAGCCCAGCAAGCCGAGATCAGAAAGAGTATCAGAAGCTTAAGTCATGACTCACTGTGGTGAGGAACTGCAGTAAACAGCTAAACGCAGCAGTGGAGCAGCAGGAGGCCTGAGGGAACGAGTAAACCGTATCCACGCGCTGCTGCAACAGAAAGCACTTTCATTCATAACTCCCAAAACACATTGGTGAATCATTCTGTGTGGATTCATTGGTATTGAGATGATCTCCGTCTCCCTCACTGCGTCTGCTTTCTTACTTGTGTTGTTACCATGACAACTAACAACAATCGCCATTTTCTTGATAGTCAAATGACCACATAAACCCGTTCTACTGCTCTTCTGTTTCTATGGTAGTACAGTACAGC
>CM051702.1:23084941-23299941 GCA_028022725.1 Lycodopsis pacificus
GGTAATTAAGTCATATGTGGAAAATTCTTTATGACCCGAGAACTAAGTGAAGAAAGTCTCTTCAGGCTGTTTCACATGAATTAATTTTGTGTATTATGTCTGTGAGCATAAAAGGATAAAATGTAGTAATGTAAGAAAATAATATTTGAAGAATGAAGATGCATTTGAATGTCAAAGCCAGTAAGTGGACCTTGTGTTTTTGACAAACTCACAAATATTATTATTATTGATGATAATAATATTACTACTAATACTAATAAATATTGTTATTATTATACATTACTGAAGTTATTAACCACATTAGCCAGAGTACATTGAGTAAAACAACGTGATGTGTTTGTTGTGACTGAGATGAATAAAAGGCTTTAAAGGGGACAGATGACTCAAGTCATGAAGACAGAGTAAATAATGATGGACTCCAGACTATTATGGGATATGCAGCTACAGTTCTCTCAGAACCATCAGATGTCTGAAAATGGCATACGTGTGTTTAAGTCTATTTATACATGTATGTGTTTAGTCTGCATGGACACAGATGATGCCATATGCGTGATCCTTGTTCACAGAAGTGACTTTGGTCTTTTTGAATTAATTTAGCATAGAAACATTGTTTATGATGCATGTTGGCCTCCATCAAGCTGGCTCCTGCTTGCTGAACGATGAGCCTTTAAAAATGTTGAGTTAACCTAAAATAATATTGATAATAATGTTTGACATCATTTTCCCGATTTTCACTCCATGATTATTGTGGCCAAAATAACTTACCATCACAATATTATAGAAAATTATAGAAAATCAGTCAAATTCAACGTTTTGTCTCTTTTTTTGAAAATTAATTACACTTAAAATTAAAGTATATAAAAAAAGAAAAAGAGGTGCTGGATTATTTGCTAAATATGATTGTTTATTGTTTTTTAAATATGACGGCTATCATCAACTCTGCTATTTCAATGTTGACAGTTCTTACAAGACATTTCGAATAGTTTAATATTCCATTGGACAGATTTTCCTTACGCCCTCATATCAAGGCTATGCGCGCGCGCACACACACACACACACACACACACACACACACACACACACACACACAATGTGCCGTCCTTATTGAGTTAGATAGCAGGAACACATGCAGAGGGGCCTCGATGATTGGGGGGATGTTGTAGTGGTGGCGCCGTGCTGCCTGTCTCCCTAACCCCTCCTCTCTCTCTCTCTCTCTCTCTCTCTCTCTCTCTCTCTCTCTCTCTCTCTCTCTCTCTCTCACACACACACACACACACGCAAATTATAATTCAATATCTTCAGCTTTATTGGCATGAGCATAATGACGTACATTTATGTACCTCTAAATATTGAATGAAACTCCAACATCACAATTACTGTTTTTCTTGAAACCAAAATACTTTTTTGAATTTGAATAGACAAATTTAACAAAAATACCGACCCCCTCCCATCCCTTAACCCCTTAATGTAAGACAAAATAAATTTCACATCGGCAAAATATTGAATATTGTACATGCATGCTGAGTAATTGATTGTTATTATCAGGATAAAATACATAAATAAAAAGAAAAGAGACAAACTGTCCTGCTAGAATTCAACCGTCTCTCACTTCTCCCTGTATGATGATCCAATTTTTAAATTTTCTGACTAAATAAAATGTGGATGCTTATCAGAATGTTTTGGCAAAGTTCCCGCTTCTCCACGCTGTTCCTTTTTAAGGCAGCCTGCATGTTGCTATGGCCAAGCTGTCTATACCTTGTTAACATGTTTCTATGTTCAATAAACTGGTCCTTAAACTGGTCTTAAACTTATCCTTAAACTGGTCCTTAAACTGGTCTTAAACTGATCCTTAAACTGGTCTTAAACTGATCCTTAAACTGGTCCTTAAACTGGTCTTAAACTGGTCTTAAACTGGTCCTTAAGCTAGTCCTTAAACTGGTCCTTAAACTGGTCTTAAACTGGTCTTAAACTGGTCCTTAAACTGGTCCTTAAACTGGTCTTAAACTGGTCTTAAACTGGTCCTTAAACTGGTCTTAAACTGGTCTTAAACTGGTCCTTACACTGGTGTGGGAACAGCGAGAATGTCTTGACCCTGCAGGGCTTTGTGGTGGTAGAGGGGGGCCGGGGGGTGGGGGGGCTGTCCTCCTGCAGGGTGGTTTTACAAAAGTCAGTTTTTGCATTTTAAGCTGGACAATTTTCCCACTTGTCAAAGATTGGGTTTGTTCGTGGATCCCACACTTTGCTTTCACTGAGCAGAATCGGTTCTTTAATTGATTGAAGTCATTTGAGCCAAATTAGAATCGGATCAGTACTTTGTATCGGTACTCGGTACCCGAAGTCCAGGTATCAGTATTGGGACTGGAAAAGTCATATCAATGGATCCCTAGTCTGAGCACCTGGTAACAGGGAGGTACCGAAGTTCAGGGTGACAAACCAGAATATTTTCTTCTCCCAATAAATGAAGCCCAAAAAGGCTCACCAGCACGGAGAGAGACATATCAGGGAAAATAACACGTTGCTGAGGAGCTCTCCGGGGTGCTGAACCTGGCCAGCACCATCAGGTAGATAGGGACTAGTTGAGACACCTGTCAATGAAGTAAACAAGCACCCAAAAACAAGACCTTCGCCATAAGGCAAGGCAAGTTTATTTGTATAGCACATTTCAACAACAAGGCAATTCAAAGTGCTTCACATAAAACCATTAAAAGCATCAAAACATAAGGCAAAAGAAAAGGAGATTTAAAAACAATTAAGAACATTCATTAAAACATTAAAAAAAACAGTGTAAGACAGTTTCACAGTAAAATGCAGAAATGCAGGAAATTGATTAATATATTAATTGAATGTGGTTCAATTAAAGGCAGCAGCAAACAGAAAAGTCTTCAATCTTGATTTAAATGAGCTGAGGGTCTCAGCAGACATGCAGCTTTCTGGACTTTGTTCCAGATATGTGGACCAGAAAAACTGAACGCTGCTTCTCCATGTTTAGTTCTGACTCTGGGAACAGAAAGTAGACCGGTCCCAGACGACCTGAGGGTTCGGGATGGTTCATAAGGTAGCAGCAGATCAGAGATGTATTTTGGCCCAAAACCATTCAGTGCTTTGTAAACCAACAGCAGGATTTTAAAGTCAATTCTTTGTTGGACAGGAAGCCAGTGCAAAGACATTAGAACTGGGGTGATGTGATCCACCCTCCTGGTCTTAGTGAGGACTCGAGCTGCAGCGTTCTGAATCAGCTGCAGCTTTCTGACGGACTTTTTACAGAGACCTGTAAACACACCGTTACAGTAGTCCAGTCTGCTGAAGATAAATGCGTGGACAAGTTTTTCCAAATCCTGTTGAGACATAAGTCCTCTAATCCTTGATATATTCTTCAGGTGATAGTAGGCTGATTTTGTAATTGTCTTGATATGGCTGTTCAGGTTGAGGTCTGAATCCATAACTACACCTAGATTTCTGGCTTGATTTGTGGGTTTGAACATAAAGCTGAGCGGTGATTTTCAATTGTTCATCCTTGGTACCAAAAACAATTACTTCTGTTGTATCTTTGTTTAATTGAAGAAAATTCTGGCACATCCAGTTGTTGATTTGTTCAATGCAGTTACCCAGCCCTTGTATGGGATTATAGTCCCCTGGTGACATAGTTATGTAGATTTGTGTGTCGTCTGCATAATTATGATAACACACTTTGTTGTTTTCCATAATCTGAGCAAGTGGAAGCATCTAGATGTTGAACAGAAGAGGCCCCAGTATTGAACCTTGGGGAACACCACATGTCATTTTAGTCAGCTCTGATGTGTAATCAGCTGCAGACACAAAGCATTCTCGGTCCTTCAAGTAGGATTCAAACCAGTTAAGTGCTGTGCCAGAGAGTCCCACCCACATTTTTAGTCTTTCTAGGAGTATGGCATGGTCGACCGTGTCGAATGCAGCACTGAGATCCAGTAACACTAAGACTGAACTTCTGCCATTGTCTATGTTTAAGTGGATGTCGTTGAAAACCTTAACAAGAGCAGTTTCAGTACTGTGGTGCTGTCGAAAGCCTGACTGGAAAACATCAAAGCATCGTTGCGGAGTCTAAACTAGCCTTCTTTAGGAGTAGTTTAATAACTGCAGTTTTTAGGGCTTGTGGGAAGACACCTGAGAGAAGGGATGTGTTTACAATTTGTAAAAGATCAGTGGTCATGCAGTTTGAAATATTTTTGAAAAAGTGTGTTGGTAGAATATCCAAGCAGCAGGAGGATGACTTCAGATGTTGTATAATGTCTTCTAGGCTTCTACGGTCGATTGAATGAAATTGTGTCATGATATTTGAATGGATGTTATTCAGAGATCGGGACAACACATATCCTGTGGTTGGTGTGGAGGCACTGACTGCTTGTCTAATTTTCTGAATTTTGTCAGTAAAAAAGGAGGCAAATTGATTGTATGCCCAAGTGGATTGGAGCTCAGCAGCTACCGACACTGGAGGGTTTGTTAGCCTGTCGACGGTAGCAAATAAGGCGCGTGCGTTGTTCTTGTTTTTGGTTATGATGTCAGAGAAGAATGACTGCCTTGCATTTCCAAGTTCCAAATTATAATTGCGAAGTCTCTCTTTATAGATGTCACAGTGAACCTGGAGATTAGTTTTTCGCCACCTGCGCTCAGCTTTCCTACACTCTCGTTTCTCTATTTTGACCAGCGTAGCATTTCTCCAAGGAGATCTTTGCTTACCCGAGACAACCTTCACTTTAGTGGATGCAATGGCATCAATAATATTTTTAACTTTAAAATTGAAGCCATCTACAAGCTCATTGACTGAGAGGCAAGAGAGGGCTGGTGTGGAGGAGAACTTCTGAATAAATAGTTCACTGGTGTTTTCAGAGATGTAACGCTTTGTCACAACCTTGGTTTGGACATTTGTGTGCAAGGAGATTGCACTCTCAAAGAAAACACAGAAATGATCAGAGAGTGCAACATCAGTCACAGCGACCATGGAAATGTTTACACCTTTGGTGATGATTAGGTCCAGAGTGTGCCCCCTGTTGTGGGTGGGTCCTGTCACATGCTGAGTCAGATCATAGTTATCAAGGACACCACATAGTTCTATGGACTCTCTGTCCTGGGGATTATCAACATGGATATTAAAATCACCAACAATAACAACACAGTCAAAATCAATACAGATTACAGACAGCAGTTCAGTAAACTCATCAAAGAAGGTTGCACAGTATTTAGGCGGTCTGTAAATGTTTAGGAATAAAGCTTGAGTGGAATTCAGAGCCACATATTCAAAAGATCTAAAATTACCAAAGGACATCTGCTTGCATTGAAGAGAATCATTAAATAAAACAGCAACTCCACCTCCTTTCTTATGCGCTCTTGTTTCACTCATGAAACTGAAGTTGTGAGGTGTTGATTCAATAAGAACAGCTGCACTGTTATCTTGATTTAACCAAGTTTCAGTTAAAAACAAAATGTCCAGTTTGTGCCTAACAATAAAATCATTGATTAAAAATGTTTTTCCTGACAGAGACCTGACATTTAATAAAGCTAAGTTTAATGTGGTTAAAGCTTTCTTTGCCCAATTTATTTGGACAGGCTGACGAGGAATGTATGCTAAATTTGATAAGTTTGCAGGTTTACTGTTGTTTCTTCGCAGCCTCACCTTTCTTTTTCTATAAACTATCAGGACAGGAATTGAGACAGCTAGCTGCATACAGGGCCCCGACTTTTCCTGGAGAGAGTCATTGGTGTCATTAGCCTTGTAGCCTGGACCCAGAAGATATCAATTATTTCCTTTATCAGGTAGGGGAGACAGAGGATGGTTGTGGAGCCGTCGAGGAGTGGGGAGAGGAGTGTGTTTGGTTCCAGCAATGACCAGCTCTTTCATGTTGTCAGTGAACTCCAGGTGGGGGGAGGATGGGGAGAGTATGAGAGAGGAAAGGGACCTGGATGGAATTTGGGGGGTGGAAGTAGGTGCTGGGGAGGGAGGTAAAGACTCCTCGTCTAGGAAGAGTGGGGAAAGTGGGAGATCGTCTAGGAAGGGTGGGGAAAGTGGGAGATCGGAGGCGGTCCCTGATGATGAGGTTGGAGACTCCTCCTTTTTGCTGTCGTTAGGCGGGGGCATCCTTCCCGTAAGATCTCCATGGCGATGTTGTGAGGTTATCTCTTGTTTAGACTCCTCTTGGGTCTTGTCCTTGGCAGTAGGGACAGACAGGTGACGCAGGGAGAAAAATAGGTTTGAGGTAAACAGTTTTACCCCTGACTTGTTCAGGAAAACTCCATGCGCTGTAAAAAGATGTCTGCGCTCCCAGAAAAGGTAGAAATTGTTGATAAAATGTACTGAATGGTCAGTACATGCAGTTGACAGCCATTCGTTCAGTGCAAACAGCCTGCTGAATCCTTCATCTCCTCCTCTGACTGGTGGAAGAGGGCCACTGATGAACACCTCAGCCTTGACAGAGCTGACTGTGTTTAACAGATCAATAAAGTCTCGCTTCAGAACTTCAGACTGTTGTTTCACAATATCACAGCTTCCTGTATGCACGATGATGTTTTTCGCTGTGGGATAGTCAGCCACGATGTCCAGGATTTTGTCTCTCATGTCAGAGACCATATCTTTCGGAAAGCAGAGTATTTAAGAACAACTCGAGTCTGTAGACGCAGACTCGAGCCACGAATAGCATCACTGAGTACTTGATTCAACAAAATCAAAAGAAGACATCAACACCAATGATTAAAGACGTCACCTACTCACTTGGAATCGCTTGATATTCTCTCCAAGTCCAACTATGTAATAAAACAAGTATACGCATCAAATGAAGCCGTCCTGACTACTCATATATACTTTTGATAAATTTGACAGCAGCCATTAAGGATCACATGCAGGAGGAACGGTATATACCTTTTTACAGGGCAGACGAGCGCACACACAACAGATTATTCTAATTGTGTGACAGAAATTAGATTCACAGGCACATCTGACCAGTTCGATTTTAAATGGTATGCCCCTAAATATTACGTTTCTAGAAGCATGTATTCATTCTGTAAATTCACCAAAAGGTGAAAAGGTGTGAACGCATCAATCTCTCCAAGAAACACGTGTGGTCTTTACTCCTACAAACTAACAGACTAAGTCAGTAAGTTCAGCGTGGGCATGAGTCATTCTTCCCCTTGTTGTTTTAGACAGAGAGAGAACTCCTCCAGTGGTTTCAACACCATGATAGGGAGGTAATAGCATGTATCTGATCTCTGATCTGTTGGACTATTGAATGATCTGTGCGAGAGGGAGTGGCCTGGACAGTTTTTAATGAAGATCGTGTGATACTTAGTTAGGTTAGGGAAAGATAACGTGTACTCAGTTAAATTTAGGGAACAAAACGGCTTAGTTAGGTTTAGGGAAAGTGCAGTTACTGAAGCATGCACGTTACGTGACAGATGAATCAACGATGACTTCTCGTTCACACGGCGAACGAGCGGCGGTCTCTTGGATGAAAGATTCTGTTTGTTTCACTTGTTTCTCTGAGATCAGGCTTTTTGCTGGGAACTCCGAGCTGTGAACACTTGGGACTGTTTGAAAGCGAAGCCGTTTGAAAACAGCATCCATCCTCGAAATGAAGCGTGAGAAATATTTCCCAACTAGAAGAGCTGTTATTTCACTCTTTCGGGGTGTCAGGCCGAGTGCTGAAGTGTTTCTTTCTCACACTCTTTATAGCGTTGCTGTGTTTTCTTTCCCCTCAGACACCGCGGGGCCTGTGGGTGGAAATTCACACTTTACATCTCATCATTTCTCTCACTTATCCACAGAGACTGCCACCGAGCTCCACATGAGGAACAGATCAATCCCCACTAATATAAGAAAACAATCATAAGAGGTCATAGGTCATTGAAGCGTGGAGGAAAATAGAAGAGATATTTTTGGGGCGTTACAAATATCACGGCTTTCATAGGCACAATTTATAAAAATAAGGAACACACAAACTTCCTTGAAGACCAGGTAATAAAAGTAAGAAGCCGATAATCAATTATTCCCAAATTAATGAATATCCTGTCTTGTTGGAACACACCCACTTGCCCACCACAGCACAAACACAACTCACACACACACACGCACACACACACACACACACACACACACACATTCACAGAGTGTGTTTCAGTGCTGTCTGTTTGACTGATTTTACCTGGTTTAATGAGAAATATCACATTACCACGCGTGCTGTGTGCAGTGAAGGCTGGATGGAATCCAGGCCGAAGAATGTCTGAGAGACTGAACCCAGAGCTGCACTAACTTTCACTAGTGTGAGTAGTAGCGGCAGTAGCAGCCGCAGTACTGGACATTTGTTACTCACTCTGTATGGTTTGGTTAATAAACTCCAACCAGCC
This sequence comes from Lycodopsis pacificus, assembly GCA_028022725.1. Classification (NCBI taxonomy): domain Eukaryota; kingdom Metazoa; phylum Chordata; class Actinopteri; order Perciformes; family Zoarcidae; genus Lycodopsis; species Lycodopsis pacificus. Next base: position 23,093,309 of record CM051702.1, read on the forward strand.
ATGATCAACCCAAAAGGATCTTGTTAAACCCACTCTGCTTGATCTTAGTTGAACAAACAGACTCTCTCTGCGGTTGGAAATACTTTTCAAGATGTTGATGATCACTGTGTAAGTTGTCTGTGTTGCAGACAATTTTAACATTTGAATGAACAAGGCGTTTTTAAGAGGGACCTGGTTATGTCGCTCTACAGTAGGTTGGAGCTCTTGGCTATGTGATAAGTGGGCGTCCTCTAACCAGAAGGTCGGAGGCTCAACATCTGTCCCCTGCAGTCCTTTGTCACGATGCTGAATTGTGAACCTGTGCCATTGGTGTGTGAGTGTGTGTGTGTGTGTGTGTGAATCCCTTGTAGCCTCTACCACCAGTGTCCCAATGTGCTTCTGTAAAGCGGTTTGGGCGAGTATTATTGCAGATCCAATTGCTTCTGTTTTTAATTAGAGCCTATTCTCCAACCTCATAACCAGTACTTGGAAATCAGCCATGGTCTGTTATAGCCAAAGTATTTAAAGCTCTTGTAAATGGCCAATTCAAACAGATTTGATCTGATAATAATACATTTTGATCAGGTTTTAGAACAGGCTATAGCACTATAACAGTGGTTAGTTACTAATGATGAAATCCTTATTCATTAAACAGCACTGTGCAGCCCTATGTGGTGATTTATCTAGAGTTTTATTGTAGATCATGAACTCCTCTTACAGATACTGTATGAACTGAGTGAACTGGCTTTGAATAGGTTCAAGAACTATCTATCTGAAAGAACTCCGTGTGTCTCAGTAGAACACTGTACCTCAGCATCACTTACGGTAAACCACAGGTTCTCAAACTTTTACTGACATTCCGCCTTTTGAATGAAGAAAGGTTTTCACCCCACCCTGTGACAGCGTCACAACCACAGACTGTGTATAAGCAGTGGACGTAGTCATTGTAAAGTCACCCATTGGTTTGTGGACTGATGTTATGAAGCCTAGAGTTCAGCGGTTTCGCCTTCACCACCTTTGATTACGGCTGTTGCCATGCTGTTTTTTTATTTTTGCAAACGATAAACGGAAGTTACCATATTTAGAACGAGGAGTGACGTAGAGACGCCGTATACGTCTCCGGTAGCAGTAGCGACCTGTCAATCACAGTAGCCCCGCCCTAAAGCATCCCCTGCTTTATGGTCTGTTTGACTCTAAATGGACCATAATGTACTAAATGAACATCATGCTGTATTAAAGAAGACTTGAAACTATAGATTGAGACCATAAACTCATGTTTACAATGTTTACTGAGGGAATAAATCAAGAGAGAAGTAGAGTCATTTTCTCATACACTTCAATACAATCTGACTTCTTTTTGCAACTGGAGGAGTCGCCCCCTGCAGTTTTAAGACACTTCCACCTTGGCTTCACTCGACAGAACTGGAGGTTGCCATCTGGTCACAACGCTGACAGATGCAGTCACTTTACAGGTGTGTCGTTGAGTTCACAATGAAGGTTGAGTTTGAAGATGGTCATGGTCCGTTGGCGTCCTCACGCCCCCTGGCCTGATTTGACGTAACAAAACTTTACGGGTGTGTAGTCGCAACACAGTCCCACAACAGTTCATGAAATAGTCCCAAAACTGATATCTGGTGATTCGTGTACATGGACATACATTTTCCATTTGTGTCACTCAGCACAACTTTCAAAGTAAATAATTTTAATTGGATGCATTTCTTGTGCCTGCAACACGTTTTTTTTCTGCCATTCGGGACGATATTACTTAGGTTTAGGGAACAAAACAAACTTAGTTGGGTTTAGGTAAACCGCCACAAACGCGTCACTTCACAACAAAACTTTGGGACTCGTGGCCTCGAGCACGGTTCTCGTGGTTGTTTGACCCATCCCCCGATCACTATTTCACGAACTGCCTTGAGAATGGTTTGATGGTTGAGCTCAAAATGACGGAGTGAATGAAGAGTCGGAAGATGGGTACGGCGCGAGCAAGGGCTCCAGAAGTAGGGGTGCAGGAGATGGGGTCAATTGGCCCCCCACGTCGCAGCTGGTGTGATGTCATTGCAAGAGATGGTCTCTAGTTTCTATCTTTCTTAGACTGTGGCAATGTGTGTTACATGAATGCAACTTTATCCCTACTTCAAAAATTGTGGATTCTGAATATCACGCTGCATTACGTTTTGTAGCAAATGCACCCTCACGCACTGATTATGCATTTTATATGAATCGTGAGAATGGTCCTCTCTGTACCAGTGGAGAAAAAAGGGAAATGTTGCTACTCATTGCCATGAAATTGTTCGGTGAAGTACCTACTTATCTCCCCAACCTTTTATCCTTTCACACCAGCACTGGATAGATCTACAAATCAGATTCTTTTAAATGTCCCAATGGGGGCACTCAGAGCTTGGTACAACTGCTTTCTCTTTTGATGCACCCTGGAAATGGAGTGAGCTGCATAATATCATTACTTTGGAAGTGCTTCCTTCTTTGAATACCTTTAAATGTCTTTTACAAACTGCCCTGAAGGAAAGGTGTTGCTGTTTTACATGATCCAGATGTAATGTGTTATAGGTTCAGCTGGTATGGCCTGCGTACGTCTCTCTTCTCTTACTATGTCCCTTGTATCGCCCTTATGTATTGTGAAATTGTTTCTATGAATGAATTTGAATGAATGAATGAATGAATGAATGAATTTTATTTATATTGCGCTTTTCACAGACAGTAATATCACAAAGTGCTTAAACAGAGCAGACATTTAAAAGCATAAAAAACACAATGTGACACTAGGGTCAATAAATTATATACACAGAGAAAATTAAAAAATAAAAATAATAAAATAAAATAATAAAATAGAATAAAAATGTAAAACATATTTTAAGAGCAGGTCTTAAAATATGTCTAGGACATGGTTTTACTTTTACACAAAAGCCAGCCTAAACAGGTGGGTTTTAAGTTGGCTTTTAAAAGTATCCACAGTATCTGCGAGGCGCAGAGTTGCAGGCAGAGCATTCCAGAGCCACTGCCCCAAAGGCTCGGTCACCACGGGTCTTAAATCGTGTGCGTGGGACTGACAGAAGACCTCGAGCGTCGCGAGCATACGCTCGAGCGTTGACCTCGAGCGTATGCTCCATGGACTTCACAGAAGAAGAGATCTCGCATCTCAATGGGACCTTCGTGGCTGAATGAAGGATAAATACATTTGTAGCAGTCACAGTAGTTATACCTGTAGGCTGGTGGTGAGAATATTACCAGGGGACATGGAGAAGGGCAAGACCCCTAGGGCCCACAAAGGTTCCAGGTTCAAGCAACAGGTCTTTTCCAATCTAATTGTAACTTTGTTTGGGAATATGCAGCAGTAAAGCATAAAACAAGATGAAGGCCTTCAAGTGGGCCCTGCTTTATTGGGTAATCTTGGGGCCCTGTTTTTGAAGAGGGTCCCTGCATCAAAATACAGTTTGATGCAGGCATGCTAGATATTGCAAACCACATTTTGGTTTGGCGCACTGCAAACCTTATATTTCAGTACAGGAACACTTTACACAATAACCAAGCGTAGGGATGGGGATCCCCGAGTCAGAGCATTCTCACTCACAACTCGTCAGATACAGACACTTGGTAATTGGACCTACGCTTCAAACTATGAGGCTCTAGGTACTGCTCCAGCATCAGCTTACAACGTCTCATTGTGTTTTTGTGTCATTGTGATTTTAGCTGAAATGTAGCTATTGAGGCGTTCAGGCTCAAGTGTCAATCAAGGGCATTTTGCACACCGTGTCCAGGTGGCGGTACATAAACCCATCATGTAAAACACACACACTGTAGGAGGAGGGATTCGAATTTCATCCCGGTGACGGTGTAAACAAAAGGCTACGTCATAAAACAAATGTGAAGCAATTTTTATTCAAAATGAATTAAACATTAAAAGATTCAAAGAAAATGCAGTACTATGTATTATGCAGTATATGTATTATGTAGTACTATGTACTATGCAGTACTATGTACTATGCAGTAATATGTACTATGCAGTACTATGTATTATGCAGTACTATGTACTATGCAGTAATATGTACTATGCAGTAATATGTATTATGCAGTACTATGTACTATGCAGTACTATGTACTATGCAGTAATATGTACTATGCAGTACTATGTACTATGCAGTAATATGTACTATGCAGTACTATGTACAATGCAGTAATATGTACTATGTAGTACTATGTATTATGCAGTACTATGTACAATGCAGTAATATGTACTATGCAGTACTATGTACTATGCAGTACTATGTATTATGCAGTACTATGTACTATGCAGTAATATGTACTATGCAGTAATATGTACTGTGCAGTACTATGTACTATGCAGTACTATGTATTATGCAGTACTATGCAGTAATATGTACTATGCAGTACTATGTACTATGCAGTACTATGTATTATGCAGTACTATGTATTATGCAGTAATATGTACTGTGCAGTACTATGTACTATGCAGTAATATGTACTGTGCAGTACTATGTACTATGCAGTAATATGTACTATGCAGTACTATGTAGTAATATGTACTATGCAGTACTATGTACTATGCAGTACTATGTATTATGCAGTACTATGTACTATGCAGTCCTATGCAGTAATATGTACTATACAGTACTATGTACTATGCAGTACTATGTACTATGCAGTACTATGTATTATGCAGTAATATGTACTATGCAGTACTATGTACTATGCAGTAATATGTACTATGCAGTACTATGTACTATGCAGGCAGTAATATGTACAATGCAGTACTATGTACTATGCAGTAATATGTACTATGCAGTACTATGTACTATGCAGTAATATGTATTATGCAGTACTATGTACTATGCAGTAATATGTACTATGCAGTACTATGTACTATGCAGTAATATGTATTATGCAGTACTATGTACTATGCAGTAATATGTACTATGCAGTACTATGTCCTATGCAGTACTATGTATTATGCAGTACTATGTACTATGCAGTAATATATACTATGAAGTACTTTGTACTATGCAGTACTATGTATGGCCAAACTCGGAAATAAAAAACATCAAGTTGGATCAACCAATCAGCTGGCTTGCCATGCAGTTCTGCAGCACGTATTGCCTTTGCAGCTTACAGCCCAGAACACCTTCTGTGAGTACTGTGTGTACTTCATGTTCCTCCACAGAAGCATAACTCCACCAGCAGTACCAGCAACAGTACTATGAGTAACAATGAGCTCTGTGCTTTGGGGGGGGGGGGGGGGTGTTTCTGTTTGTTTGTGCTTGTTGCTTGATCAACACAACACACACACACACACACACACACACACACACACACACATCCCTAACCCTGGTGCTTGCGTTGCTCGAGGCCCCCTCTGGTGCTGTTAAGTGAGTCCTGAGTGAGACTGATGGGGGTCAGGACCCTCATACACACACACACACACACTCTCACACTGACATGCACATTGATGGACATGCTCACAATACTGTGTTAAGCATTTCAAACGGGTACAGAGACACTACACACACACACACACACACACACACACACACACACACACACACACACACACAGCACTGGAGTCCTTGCCCTGAGGCAGTACAGTGTCAGACCCCCACCCAGGGCTGCAGCTGTGCCGACATATACACACTCTCCTCTTCTGAGTGCATGCTGAGTCTGTGTGTGCATCCCATACCTGCTAGAGTGTGTGCGTGTGTGTGTGTGTGTGTGTGTGTGTGTGTGTGTGTGTGTGTAACGGTCATGAACTCGTCAGGCAGGAGAAACAAAGTGTCTCATGTCCGCCTGCAGCGCTCTCCTCCCTCCTGCTTTTTGCTGTTGTGTGTTTCATCACTTGTATTGTCTCTTCATCTTCCCCGTCACATCCGTTTCATCTTCTCCAGCTGCAACCAGGCGGAGCCAGAGATGGATCAATGGATTCAGAAGTGGACAGAGATGTTATCGTCTTGTTCACTCGTCACGTTTCTTTTTTTACCCTACTCCAATTTAAAAATTAAAAAATTCTCATTCATATCATGTGTCCCAGGAAAAAGGGGGGTAAATTCAAATGTGAGGAAGGATGGATGGATTGAGAGATAGAGCGATCGATAGAGTTTATATATATATCACCAGCTCTTCTGTTTCACAGATATAAAACATCTTATTTCTGTTGTGTATATTACTGTCAAGCTCTCCATCTGGCTTCCATACTCACATAATACATAATCCCTACTCGTCATATTTTGCCTTTTGCGTCGTATGAAGGTAAGCACGTGGTGGACCAGAGATGATTGGCAGGTTGATGACAATCATCTCATACATGTTTTCATTTCCGTGGTCCTGGTAATCTAGGTTTCTCCTGCTTGTCTTGATTTAGCAGCAGGAGTCGGACATCCTGAGTTGAAGTGAAGGTCTCGGTACGGTACAGTTCCTCTGGGTGCACCAGCGATGTTCATCCCTATCTCTGAGCCTTTCCAGCGGAAACACTACGACTGTGGGCTGTAACAGAAAGGCTGGTACGTGTAGCTTTAACCTGTTAACACGGCCTATTGATGGAGGGTGTTGTAAGCTGTCCTCACTGTAATGCCATTGCTGGCAAAGTTGTGATTTGGAGTTTTATGAATGGATGTGACTTGGCTTAGGTGAATCGAATGTGGTCCTTTGTGCTTTGTTGACGTGAGGACATGGGTCTTTATGGAGTTTCCCTCACTGTAAGCTGCTCAGGGTCACAGCCACAGTTGTAACAGACGTAAATGTGTAATGTAAATGTGAAATACTGTTTGTTACACACTGAATAGAATTAAAGAAGTGAACCATGAGGCTGGCGAGTCAATCTCTGCTCACACAGCATCAATCCAGTCCTATTAGCAATGACAAGAGGGTCAAATACAAATATTGTTACCAATACATAATTAGGTTTAGGATAACTGTCACATACCACAACCATAGAACCACAATGTGGTGTCGAACATCGGCCTTTCTGTTGAAGTCCCTGGATTTGTTGGTCACGTGATAAGAGGTTGTAACACCACATACACAAGTGTCCACATACTTTTGGACATATCATTTACCGTTACATTGATGGCTTCTTAGTTATCAGCGCTCTCTCCACCTCCTCTGTTTGTTAAAACAGTCACTGACACATTTATGCTATTTATCAAAGGGCGGCAGATGTCTGCCTACCTGTGGGTTGCCTTTAATGTCACCCTCTCTCTCTGTGCAATATCTAATTGTGTTACATGTAGCCATCTCTTTTTGGGAGGCGTCCTTGGTCTTTGCCCAATTGTCGATTTCTATCCCATTTCTCAGGCCTCACTCTGATTTAGAATATCGCTACTAATACATTTATGTCAATTTCTCCTCTCCACTTGGAGGGTTTTGAGGTCGAGATCATTGATTGAGTGCAGACGTCAATGCAGATCAATAGTTCACGTATGGACAGCTCCGGGTCACATCGGGCCAGACTGGAAGGCTTCTAGGATCCAAACAGAAGCTGAAAACAAGTTGTTCTTACCATGAACATGCATCCAACCTAGATCAAGCAGGGATTACACACAGCTACTCATAGTGCTGTTCCACATGAGATATGTTAGCAAATGCATTTTTAAGAAAGGTATAAGATTCAAAATTCCATATTATTTAATTTGTGTGTATTTACTGATACAAAATGTTCTGGGTTATAATATAATAATAGCAACGTATAAAATCGAAACAAAACCCATTAAAAAAAACCTTGACTTCAAGATGAGGGGACAGGAAGTGCAGAAATGCTGACTCCTTTCCAGGCTTTAGGACCCTTTCCTGCAGAACCCTGTAACATGAATAACAATGATAATCTGCCGCCAATGCTAGCAGCTCTGTATGGCTGCATTCATTGTTTATTTTTTGCCATAAAGAACCAAATTGAAAGACAGATAAAAGTTGAGTTGAACATTGTGTACCTTAGCAGTCGGGCTGGAATGTAAAAGTCATTGTGTGGCAGTGGTGATGATGACATGCTCACAACGACAACGCTAACATGGCAACCCCTTTGTCTTCCATAAAATGTCAATTTTAGTACTTTGGATAATTTATTATAAATACATGTAAAACAAATTAGCATGCTAACACTTAGTAAAATAATGAACATGGTAAACATTATACAGAACGGACATATTCTAAATGTACACTATAGTACAACAACACGAAGGCTCCTAGTCCAAGCCAAGATGTAAAAACTTCATTACTATTACGTTCAACCAGCAGATCCACTCCTCACGTCTTTACCGTTCAGATAAAGGCCGTAGACATACAGTGGAGCTGCAAGTTCACTCTGAACGCTTCGTTAAAAGGAAACTCAATAAAGTAGCTGACATCAAGTTATACAACAATTTACCGCAGACTGACTGTAGCTCCTCCTCAAATTCATTCCACAAAGTGTTGTGACTGCATGAATAGTTGTGATGTGACCTATATGTAGGTCAGTATTTTGCATTTTTCTGTTGTTTCTTTGAGTGCTGAAGTCCTTTGGTGGGTTTATATTTTTAGTTGTTTTTTTAGAAGTTTGCTGAAATATATAATCGTTTTTGCCATAAAATCGATAAATTGTACATTATATACAAGGTTTAAGATGTACACCCTCGGAAAAAGCAACCTTTGTCTCAAACATTGTAAACGGTTCGGGTTCTACAAGTATTTTGTTAATAATCTCTCTCCCTCTCTGTGTCTTTCCGTGTCTCTCAGTGTCTCTCAGTGTCTCTCAGTGTCTCTCTCTCTCCCTGTGTCTTTCCGTGTCTCAATGTGTCTCTCAGTGTCTCTCAGTGTCTCTCTGTATCTCTGTGTCTCTCAGTGTCTCTCAGTGTCTCTCTGTATCTCTCTCTCTCCCTCTCAGTGTCTCTCATTGTCTTTCTGTGTGTCTCTCTCTCCCTCTCTGTGTCTCTGTGTCTCTCAGTGTCTCTCAGTGTCTCTCTGTGTCTCTCTCTCCCTCTCAGTGTCTCCCTGTGTCTTTCCGCGTCTCAATGTGTCTCCCAGTGTCTCTCTGTGTCTCTACGTGTCTCTCAGTGTCTCTCTGTGTCTCTCTCTCTCCCTCTCAGTGTCTCTCTGTGTCTCTACGTGTCTCTCAGTGTCTCTCTGTGTCTCTCTGTGTCTCTCTCTCTCCCTCTCAGTGTCTCTCTGTGTCTTTCTGTGTCTCTCTCTCTCCCTCTCTGTGTCTCTCAGTGTCTCTCTGTGTCTCTCCCTCCAGAAAGCAGAGGGTGTGTTAGGTAGCTAATGGCTGGAGGCTTTTTATTCCTCCCAGCCTCTAATGTGGTACACCCACACACACACACACGCACGCACGCACGCACGCACACACACACACACACACACACACACACACACACACACACACACACACACACACACACACACACACAGATGGACACCTACACACCCAAATCCCGCTGTGACATCATGATGGAGTGTCAGGTGCTGCTGGCTAATTTCTGCCTCGGCGTGAGTGTGCAGGAGAGGTAGAGTGGATGGGTATGAATACTAAACAGCCAGCTAATGATACATATTGTGTGTGTGTGTGTGTGTGTGCGTGCGTGTGTGCAGCAGCTAGCTAATGATATCTATTTTTTTCGTGAACAAGCCCACTGTGTATCTCGAGTCTCCGCAGAGGCAACTGCTGTTTTCCACCTCTCCTGCTGACTGCACACACACACACACACACACACACACACACACACACACACACACACACAAACACACACACACACACACACACACGGTAGAAGACCCGTATCCCCATAAACATTCATCCTGCTCCCACAATGCATTTAGGCAGCCTGACATACAACATGGCTGTGGCTATAAATGAGTGATGGTGAGATTCCAGTTGGCACGTGACTGTGAGGTGGTGTTACTGAACAGGATGGATGTGTGTTTCTTTCTCTTTTGTTGTGTTTTTTTTTCACAAGATCTTGAAGAAAACAGAACAACTACATCCATGTCTTGCTGCTACAACTTGAAGGCCATATTTGTAACACACACATCTGAAAGTGGGGTGACGAGGGAAGATTTGCAAGCTGAAGCAAAACCAATTAAAAAACGAAGTCAGGATTGGCCAGATCAGAAAGAGCTCTAACATTGATATCTGTCTTTTATGAAGGCGATTGTAACTCGTAGAATTAGGCAGCTTGGTCAGCGACCTCATAAGCTTCAAACTATGGCGCGCTAACCCTCTGGTGTTAATTTGGGACGTATGAGGGACAATGTGTCAGTTCTCGTCAGTCTTCCTAACCGGCCGGTTAGGTTTAGGAAACAATCGTGGTTGACATGAACTTGACTGGCTAACGACTCACGTGACTAGCAAATCCCTTGATTTGTGGGACTTACGATACTAACGAGTCACGTGACTAACAACTGACGAGTCATGACAAATATAAGTCAAGTTTGGTCTTCGTTTCACACAGGTCAGGAACACCGGTCACCCTCTTGAAAGTCCTGTGTTTTGTTTGACCCATCGATCACCACTGCCGCCAGCCTAAGCAGACCCTCACGCACTCTGTACCACCTCAAATGCATCTAACGTCCACTAATGCTGCTGGAGGGTTTACTTTGGAGTCAGTTAAAAGCCCGGTGGCCGCACACAGTCCTTAAAGGGACCTCCGCGCATCGATCTCCAATGTGAGGGGCACGGACGAAGCGGAACTGGTTTCAGGAATGTTTGATCAGCCAGGCTGCTCTCATCCATTATTCGTAGCTATACGTAAAGCTAATGCGCTGTACGTCGTAGATATCCCACAGAATCATTTCATATGTTATCCAAGTAATCATGAACGAGGAAGTATAAAGTCTGCAATAACCAACACAGGGTGGGCGGGGCAGACGGTGGATGTCTTCCACAAACGATGATCTGTCAGCGAGCAGACCTCAGTTACTTCCCCGTGTGAAAGATAAGTTTGTGTTGATTTATTTGTCACGTAACTTGCGTACTTCAGCAACAGCACTTTCGTAGTTATTTACACCCAAACAATCATCTTTTCCTCAACCTAAGTGGTTTTGTTGCCTAAACCTAACATAGTATTTCACGATTGTTTTCTAAAACGAACCAAGTTTTCTTGTCTAAATCGAACTTATTAGATTCCTGTGAAAACAAAAGTTTATTTTGAAAAGACCGTTTGCATGTAACGAGTGGAAAGTGACACGTGTGGACACAAACCGTGTGAGGATCTGTTCAACCAGCGTCCTGTTGGGGGCTACTGGCTCCCGGTGTGGTTAAGGTGTGTGTGACGCGACACAGAGGGGCGACTGTTTGTTCTAAACAACCAAAGGTCAGCGTAGATGCTGCAGTAGCATCGGTTGTATCAGAACTGGAGAGTAGTTCTTCATCGAAAGCAGAGCAAAGAAGGACACTGAGGGATTGTTCTCGATGGAAAGGATGTTGTCGCTCTTCTTCCGACTGGCGACGGATTTCATCCATTAAGCTTTCAGGTAACGACGGCTTCTCAGGTGATCAGGGTTAACACGTAAGAAAGCCCGTTGATCTGGCATCCTGTGAGTGAACCTGTCGTTTAAGAGATATCTGTCATTTAAATAACGATGGTAGAACTGGACATCAATGTGAAGGAAAGATGTTTTCTGTTTTGCTGAAGAACATATGTTTTTATTCTATAAGGCAGCCCCTCTTCTGTCTCTCTTCTCTGCTCGGCACATCACTACTACCCCCCATGTCCTGACCTTTGACTTTCCCTAGTGATGTCAGTCCTCTGGCCTGAGGCAAATTGACTCTCTGGAGACATGGATACAGGGACCCTCTGCTTGTCTGTGTGTGTGTGTGTGTGTGTGTGTGTGTATGTATGTGGATTTAGTGTGAGTATAAGTCCCTGCTCTGTGTGTGGCCCTGTGTTTGGCCCTTTTACACACAGGGCCTGCTGCTGTCACATAATCAGATTGTAATATTCCTAACCCAATTATCACAATTCTATTCCAGATGATGACTGACGGAGAACAAAGTCAGTCTGTCCCTTACACACACCCCCCCCCCCCCCCCCCACACACACACACACACACACACACACACACACACACACACACACACACACACACACACACAAAGGGATGATTGCTCATCATCTCTCTCTCTCTTAAATGTATGTAGTGTCAAGCTCATCAAATGCAAGAGGTTCTGGCAGATGCAAAAACAATCTCTCTCCTCTTTGCCTCACACGCACACACAGACACACACACACTTCGCAGGATGCCGTTCATCACTGTGGCAACAGCAGCAGGCTGGGAGGCTGACCTTTCACCCCTCGGGAGGTCAGGTCCCAGGAGTCGGCATGGCAACGATCCCTGTTGTTTGAAAAGGAAGACATGCGAACATCTGGTCTGAAACAAGGAATGTCTGTGTGCATTGTGCTCTAGGTATATACATGTTTATACACGTTTACTGTAATACTCTATATGCAGTATGTGTAGTCATCTCAATCGTTGCTCAACAATCTTTAGAGCATATTATATATATATATTTAAAAGCTCTAATATATATTAGAGTTTTTTCTAAAGCTCCATCAGGTCACCGTTTAAAATGTGCACGCTTCATCTCACACTCATCACGTGACAAAATGAACGGGTACAACATTAGGCTCCTACATTTACCACAATGCAACTCTGTGGCAGTATTTCTTGGTCTTCAGTTCAAACTTGTCAAGCCAAGGTGAGATGATATCTTCAACGTTATATTTCCTATCTTCAGTTAGCTCCCCTTCAGACCTCGTGTCACTTCACTCAGGCTGAGTCAAAGCCTGAACTGAACCGTATGTGTAGAATCGCTGCTGTGCCCTTTTTAAGTTGAAGCCAAATGTCTTGAGTTGGACTTCCCTAATGTCCTCTCGAAGTTAGTCCTAACACATCGTACTGAAGTGAACAGAAAACCTTCTTGAAATTATAATCGATCTATTCAATACAAGCCTTAGAAGCTACTTCTCAGTTATTACCACTTTATTTCACAGAGAGCAATGTTCTTAATTCTTAATTATTTTATTTAATTACTTCCACCTGCCCTACAGTAAACCTGTGATTCCTGCTCTACTGTAAACATGTGATTCCTGCTCTACAGTAAACCTGTGATTCCTGTCCTACTGTAAACCTGTGATTCCTGCTCTACAGTAAACCTGTGATTCCTGCCCTACAGTAAACCTGTGATTCCTGTCCTACTGTAAACCTGTGATTCCTGCTCTACAGTAAACCTGTGATTCCTGCTCTACAGTAAACCTGTGATTCCTGCTCTATTGTAAACCTGTGATTCCTGCCCTACTGTAAACCTGTGATTCCTGCTCTACTGTAAACCTGTGATTCCTGCCCTACTGTAAACCTGTGATTCCTGCTCTATTGTAAACCTGTGATTCCTGCTCTACTGTAAACCTGTGATTCCTGCCCTACTGTAAACCTGTGATTCCTGCCCTACTGTAAACCTGTGATTCCTGCCCTTCTGTAAACCTGTGATTCCTGCCCTTCTGTAAACCTGTGATTCCTGCCCTACTGTAAGCCTGTGATTCCTGCTCTACAGCAAACCTGTGATTCCTGCCCTACTGTAAACCTGTGATTCCTGCTCTACTGTAAACCTGTGATTCCTGCCCTACAGTAAACCTGTGATTCCTGCTCTACTGTAAACCTGTGAGTCCTGCCCTACAGTAAACCTGTGATTTCTGCCCTACTGTAAACCTGTGATTCCTGCTCTACTGTAAACCTGTGATTCCTGCCCTACTGTAAACCTGTGATTCCTGCTCTACTGTAAACCTGTGATTCCTGCCCTACTGTAAACCTGTGATTCCTGCCCTACTGTAAACCTGTGATTCCTGCTCTACTGTAAACCTGTGATTCCTACCCTACTGTAAACCTGTGATTCCTGCTCTATTGTAAACCTGTGATTCCTGCTCTACTGTAAACCTGTGATTCCTGCTCTATTGTAAACCTGTGATTCCTGCCCTACAGTAAACCTGTGATTCCTGCTCTACTGTAAACCTGTGAGTCCTGCGATCACCGGACACCTGACTCCCCCATCTCTTCCCCCTCCCTACCCCATACCGTCCCACTTCCCCACCAAATATTCTATTGTGCTTCCATGTTACTTTTTGCCTCTTGTTTGTAAAATGAGGAGATGAGGACTCGTCTAAATACGGGCCTGACTTGATACTGGGCTGGACATGGCAGCACATGACAGTCGAGACATGCAGTTACATTCAAAAAGAAAAGGAAACCCGGCAGAGCTCGAAGCTTAACTAGCGTTCTACACATGGTTAAACTTGGTGGAATGAAAATGAATTGCCTCCACAATAAAAGCCCTCTTGCCTCCACAATAAAAGCCCCTGCCTCTTTTAACAATTTATTTTTGTTGTTGGATTGACAGCACCGCTTCACCCCTTACGGCTCCAGCACCCTATGCGTCCTGCCAGCTGTCCGTCACATCGGCTCCAACCGATGACCCTTTCCCATAACCCCTTCCTCCCACACACCCACACCACACACACACACACACACACACACACACACACACACACACACACACACACACACACACACACACTCAGAGAGAGAGACAGAGAGACTCTAACTAAAATGGTGTCAGTGTTAGAAGTATCAATCAAAATGACAGAAAGACAGACAGGAATTACTCAACACACACACACACACACACACACACACACACACACACACACACACACACACACACACACACACACACACACACAGTCTCTCTGTCATGCACCCATGCAGACATATAATCACTCCCACCACCACCGAATACACAACATACACACACACACCCTCTCTCTCTCTCTCTCTCTCTCACACACATACACACACACACACACACACACACACACACACACACACACACACACACACACACACACACACACACACACACACACACACACACACACACACAGAAGCAGCCAGTGTGAGTATGAGTGATGGTTGCAGCTCGTGTCTATCCATTACAGCGGTCCGGCTGCAGACAGGTGAGCAGGCTGATACATGAGCAGGGCTTTATCTGCACTCACCGACTCCCCACACCGTTTCATTCAGCAGCTCGCAGCATTAACAGACCCCCCCCCCCCCCCCACACACACACACACACACACCTCCACACCACCCTACACACACACACACACACACACACACACACACACACACACACACACACACACACACACACACACAACCTTCATCTCCACAAAGGAGAGATTGCAGCTACCTTTTAAATATAATTTCACTATCAGAACTTCATATTAATGGCAGCTGAGGGGAAAACACGAGGCGGGCGTTATCTGCGCTCCGCACCGGCGCGATCGCTCTCTGTTGGCTTTAATTGGTAATCATACACGCGCAGCAGGTGAGGAGCTTGTTTCTCAAAAAATATGTTTACGTGTGCGGCTCGAGAAAAGTTTTAATTAAAAGAAATGAATTTCCTCAAGTTCATAATTCAAGTTAAAGTATAGAGCGCTTTCAAACACAGCGCTCGCAGGCAGGTTGAAAAAGTAGCTATATTTATTGGGGTGTCACCTTTTTAAGTGATCTATATGTCACACTGAAACCAGACTTACTCCATCACGTTTAATACACTGGCTTCAAAATTTAAGGCAAGACACGACATGTAAATAGGGTAAAAAAAATGAACTCATGCATATCGCCAAAAAACTTGCCAGTTCATTACTTATATTAAACAATTATTGTTTTATGTTTAACAAGTTTTCTGAAATGTTATGTTCAAATATGCAAATGATGCATTCTGTTATCAAATATGTTTTCCAGAACAGATATCTGAGCATCGGTAAAGCCAGGAGACAGATTATACACATAGGATGAAGTGATGCATCCTCACAACATCCTCATATCTTACGAAAGTTATTCTGTTGTTTTTTGTGTATTTTCCTGAATGTCCAGCAACACATCCTCAAGTGTTTAGGCAACAAAACGACTTAGTTAGGTTTAGGAAAATATCGCGGTTTGGGTTCAAATAAGTACCCTTAAAAATATTTGGTTAAGGTTCGACAAGGCGGCAACCTCCGGCTCTGCCAAGTGAAGCCAATGCGGAAGTGTCTTAAAAAGTCCCACTGCTGACCAGCAGGGGGCGACTCCTCTGGTTGTATAGAAGTCTATGAGAACATGACTCTACTTCTCTCTTGATTTATTCCCTCAGTAAACATTGTAAACATGAGTTTATGGTCTCAATCTCTAGTTTCAAGTCTTCTTCAAGACAGCATGATGTTCATTTAGTACATTGTGGTCCATTTAGAGTCAAACAGACCATAAAGCAGAGTATGCTTTAGGGCGGGGCTACACGGTGATTGACAGGTCGCTGCCGCTACCAGAGACGTATCCGGCGTCTCTACGTCACTCCTCCTCAGTCCAGATATGGTGACTTTCGTTCATCGGTTGCGAAAAAACAACACAGCAAAGGTCGTAGCCCAAGATGGCGACGGAAGAATGGCAGTCCACAAACCAATGGGTGACGTCATGATGACTGAGCCCACTTCTTATATACAGTCTATGGATTACACACAAACCTAACTGGTGAGGCGGTGTATTGGGTTAAAGTTCACTGTTTTTATCTCTTCCCTACGGACTCTGTGACTCTTCACTAGGTCACCTGTCCCGGCTGAATGGTCATGATTATGTGGAGTACTGGTCTCTGTTGGTTGTCTGGCAGCTACTCCCTGCCAAGAAACACTTTTTCTGCACATTAAACATCTTAACATTTTCTTACCATTAAACGGAGCCAGTCTAGCTGTTTCCCCTATTTCCTGTTTGCAGTCTTTATGCTAAGCTAACCAGCTGCTGACGGTGGCTTTGTATTTATCGACATGAGTGAGTGTTTTCTCTCTCAGTGTATAGATTAACAATCGATTGTCTCTTGTTTCTTGTCAGCTCAATCAAAGTAGAATATGTTTTACAATCTCAAAGATAAAAATAAAAAAGAAACACGGAGAGGAGAGGATCAATAATCAAGGAAGAGATGGAGGAGTGTGACAGAGTGAGACCAGGGATCAGACAGAGAAAGGTAGAATGAAGGGGTAAAAGTGAGGAGGCGGAGAGCAAGTAAATCGACAAAAGATTTAATAGACGTACGATACAAGCGCGCACACACACACACATACACACACACACACACACACACACACACACACACACACACAGAGGGTCTGTGCAGTGTCAGGTTTTGGCACACACACTCCTGTTTTAGTGTAATGGATGGCTGTGTCACACACTAAGCACTGTTTAACTTCAACTGCTCTGTGGTGTGTGTGTGTGTGTGTATGTGTGTGTTTAAAAATTGCTTTGCAGGTGTGTGTTTGTGTGTGTTTGAAGATTTATGAAAACCTGGTGATGCTTGTGTGTGTGTGTGTGTGTGTGTGTGTGTGTGTGTGTGTGTGTGTGTGTGTGTGTGTGTGTGTGTGTGTGTGTCGTATCCATCCATCACACCTGAATGGCGCTGATTGCTGACAGGAAGTGCCCATGGCCCTCCTGCTTCCTGATTGGCCAGTCCCTGTGGGCAAACAGCATGCACTGGGTTTAAATGGAGAGGGAAAAAAATAATTTGCAAGCAGACAAAATGAAACACAACTTATGAAAACAGTACTCAAAACTGCAACAGCGACATCGGTTTTCTGAGTAATCGAGCCCTGAGAAGTCAGACAGTTACCACCTGCTGCCACCAGAACGTGAGAAGATACCTGCTGGATTCTACGGGTTTCGTAATCTGCATTTGTCCTGAACTCTCTTACAACACATCTGATCCGTCCCTGGTGATCTCCAGGCGTCCAGCATTCATCCAGTCCAAGAAGGACATCTGATCATAAACGTTCACCTCCACGAGGAGGAGAATTCCTCTGTGGGGTCGAGGAGAGGAGAGTAAGGAGGAAGGAACAGTGACGGCATCGTGGGATGGGCTTTCAACCAGTCTGTGAAACATCGTCCCATGAGATGACAAAATGTATCCTTTCCTCGACTGCAAGTTTATGATAGAAGTCAGCAAGGAAGGAAAAGAGGCGCTCAGTATTTAATTATTTTAGTTTTATTTAGTGTTACGTTTTTAACATAAATTAACAGTTTTTAACAATAGTATGCTAAGGTGTAAAATGGATTATTATTAAATAAAGGTTTGTTAGTGGTTGAGTTTGAGTGATATTAATTATTGTAAGCAAGACTTTAGTGTCCGAAGCGTTCGTCTTTCCATTTGGTCCAAGTAGTATCGACCAATCACGTTCAAGCAGGCTTTGGTTGAGTGCAGGTAAACAGTCCATGTGGAATGAAGAGGAGGAGGAACGCGTTGGCCTCAGAGTATAATTACTGTTTATAATCTTTGGTTTATCTGTCGTCAGACCCATATCTGATGGAGCGAGATAAAAGTTCACAAATTATAAAAGATGTAAATGTGACGAAACTGTAATTTAACCAAACCCAACACAGAATGACTAGATAAGACCGTAATCTGCTGCATCAAACTGAGCAGCTATACTTCCATCACTGCATGACCTGAAGACTTGTGCCAGTGAGGGAAGGTGGTGAGACAGGGCATGAGGACATAAGGAGTGATTTGAATGAGGAGACAGGGTTGACTAGCACCGCTGCATTTCTATCTAATCTCGATCCATTACTCGTATTTACAGTGAACAACGTTGGACTTTTACTTTAGGAAAACAAAACCTTTCTGATCATTTCTGCCGGTACCGCTCTTAATGGAATCTTGCTCTATTCCAGGATTTTGGATGTGAGATTAACTGAATGCTATAAAGAACTGGCCTTTATGACAAGGTCACGTAACAAAGCGCTCTTAACTAACGAACTAATTGTTGCTGATAATCAGATGTATTTATGGTAACTGAGACAAGGTTGACTCCAGCTGATTTTCTAAAGAAATGTGTTAAGTGCTCTCTGCTGTCTTTGGTGGTTTTTATTTAGTTTAAAGTCTTTCTGTATTCTTCTTCAGCCTTTCTGCAATGACGGTGAGAGGACTTGAGCTGAGGCGGAAAGGTTTGGATCTCTAATGCTACGGGAAACCAATGTTCTCAAAGCTTATCGAAGTTCTTCATCTTCAGTGAGAAGCCAAACTAAGTCATTCAAAGTTATTCCACTGTTGGTCCTTTTTGTTGATCAACTGTTCTCAGACGTCTTCGTTGGTGGATGGGTGGGTCAGACAAACACAGACTTTAACCCAGAACACCGCTGTTCGTGTCCCATGTGAAACCAAGTCAAGCTTTACTTGTTTTACCTTCATTTTATGACCTAGTGTTTGTACTTAACTAGCGCTGCGTACACACGTTACGTAACAAGCTGACTTACTTCAACAGAGACCATGGTCTCTTCCCAAAGCATGACCAAGTAGTTCTGTTGCCTACAGCTAACCAAGTAAACCTAAAAACTAAATAAATCACAAAAACACCTGCACGTAATGACACGCCGTCCCTTCATAGTGCTTTTAGATGTGAGTGCTGCTTTGGACACGTTTGATCAGACCTCTCTCCGCACTGTCTGGAGTCCTGGGCTGGTCTGAAAGGGATCAGCTGTACGTCTGCTACAAATGCTGGATATTGCAAAACCTTTTAAAATCCAACAACGTCAAAACTGGGTCATGGTGATTGGTCCAACCATCTCTACCATCCTGGTTCACAGACAGCTTGGTTACCTTGGACATTTGTCACATAAACTTGTAAACTGGTGAAACATTTGAAGCAGAATTCTGTTTTGCTGCTCAAGTAAAGACTTTTGTTCAGTCGTGCTTCTTTCAGCTCAAATCTCCAAAATCAGATCTTGTCTGTCCTCTCGCCTGGATTACTGTAATGCTGGTCTCAGCCAGAGCTCCCTTCACCAACTCCACTCATGAGTCCTGTGCTGGCTGCCTGTTATGAACCGTATTGATTTTACATTTTACTGATCAGCTTAAAAGAATGAAATGGCCTCGTACCAAATTATATCTAGGATTTATTGACCCCTTGTGTGCCTGGGAGTTCTCTTAGATCGGTGGATGCACATGTAACCGGGCCTCTGGCTGCTAGAGCCCGTTAAAGACTGTGGAACACTCCATTGAAACCAGAAGGGCCACAACATGAGCATCTTTCTTCTTAAATCTTTCTTTAATAGGAAAGAGGGATTTCAACCCCTCAGAGTTCGAATGTTTTTGGATCCGTCTGTTTTGGTTTTAATAACAGCAATCCTTTCATGAAATTAAACTTACACAGAATTCAGTGAAAATGAAGTAATGAATCACCTTCCGGCTTTATATGAACGTTAAAGGTCAAAGGTCACAGTGCCTGACACAAAGAATGATCATAGAGCAGAGAGGAGGGGAGACAGGATGAGTGCAGGAGGCTTCTCTCTCTCTCTCTCTCTGTGGTGCAGAAGCAAAACAACAAATTACTACCATGAATTATTATGGTAATAGAGAAAGCTTCAGGCTGTATCATACAAAAATACATTGATGTAGTTTGTCCAGGCAGCAATATGGTTCAGGTCAGTGTGTGTGTGTGTGTGTGTGTGTGTGTGTGTGTGTGTGTGTGTGTGTGTGTGTGTGTGTGTGTGTGTGTGTGTGTGTGTGTGTGTGTGTGTGTGTGTGTGCTTGTTCCTAATGAATGTAATTTTTCATGCTTTCACATTGTCTCGCAAGTCAGTTTGTTGTGTCTGGTTAAAAATAATCAACCCCTTCGTGCCCAGGGTTTCATGCATATTATTTTCATTCTGATACATTTTAATCAGTAAGGACACGTCCCTATTCTTTTTCCTGAGAACCTTTATTGAGTTGTTGTTGTGTGTATATATATATACATAGAGAGAGAGAGAGAGAGAGAGAGAGAGAGAGAGAGAGAGAGTTTTTAGTATCATCGATCAGTGTAATGTTAAATCAACCTGCAGTTTCCAGTAACAACATTGAGTGAGTTAATAATGTATGATCATGAGCTTCAAATTACTGTCCAATAAACGCATCAAATTAAGTGTCTTAAGAAATATTGAGACTTCCCAGCATGCATTGTGCTGTATACACCTCTCTAGAAGCTATAGTGTTTGACACAAAGTGCGTTCAAAAACATCTTTCAAAAGCCATGAACTGTTCTTCTCATTTCAACATAACCACCAAACCTCTGTGTATTTACACTTTAAAAAATGTATATTTAACATTGAAAACATAACACAACACAGAATGATATGACAAATCCGAATGCTACATCTACTCCTCTACTACGGTGTTCTGGTGCAAGAGTTGAGCCTCAGAATCAAGTGTTCTGGTCGCATCAGTGCTTTGATGGGAGATTAACTGTTTTGTTTGTTATATCCTGAGATTTTATCGACCAATTTGGTCTCAAAGGTTAAGCACATATTTACATTGTGGCTGATTTGGATCAAAGAGATCTGTGAAAATAATTTCAACACAGGAAATCGTCTTGGCAGAATACAGTAAATACAAGGATGCAAAGGGGGTCATTTTACAGAATATAAGATATTACATAAACATTACACTCCTGTAAGAGTTCACAGAATTAAACTGATACAAATGAGAGCTTTCTTGCTTTTGGGAACTTACATTATTGAGACCATTCTAGGTCAGAGTTGTGGAAGTCATCGGCCGTTGGTTTGGGATAGCAATCCCTGAGACTCCTGATTTATGTTCATGCAACGTTAAAATAAACTGGGATAAGTTGAACGTTGATGTCTTGAACCAGAACTATAATTCTACGTTGCCAATCCGGCACAAATCCCGCACAAAGCACAAGCCCACGTTAGCCCAGGTTAGAAAAAAACATCAGTTTGTTTAAAATAATAACGTATTGACGTAACAACGCTATGTAACAACGCTATGTAACAAAGCAATGTAACAAAGCAACGTAACAACGCTATGTAACAACGCTATGTAACAACGCTATGTAACAAAGCAACGTAACAAAGCAACGTAACAAAGCAACGTAACAAAGCAACGTAACAAAGCAACATAACAATGCTATGTAACAAAGCAATGTAACAAAGCAACGTAACAACGCTATGTAAGAACACTATGTAACAAAGCAACGTAACAACACTATGTAACAAAGCAATGTAAGAACACTATGTAACAAAGCAACGTAACAACGCTATGTAACAAAGCAATGTAACAAAGCAACGTAACAACGCTATGTAACAAAGCAATGTAAGAATGCTATGTGACAACGCTATGTAACAAAGCAACGTAACAACGCTATATAACAAAGCAATGTAACAAAGCAACGTAACAACGCTATGTAACAAAGCAATGTAACAAAGCAACGTAACAATGCTATGTAACAAAGCAACGTAACAACGCAACGTAACTACGCTATGTAACAAAGCAACGTAAGAACGCTATGTAACAAAACAACATAACAACGCAACGTAACAACGCTATGTAACAAAGCAACGTAACAATGCTATGTAACAAAGCAATGTAACAACGCAGCGTAACAACGTAGTGTAACAACATAACAACCTAACGCCACAGCGTAACGCCACAGTGCAACGCCACAGCGCAACGTTACAACCGTGATTATCGTAAATGAATAACAATCACCCCTCGCAAACTTTATTAAAAGTGGAACAGTCCATTACAAGTCTATGATTCCTTTTGGTTTCACCAGAGACACAAACAGAAGTCACCTGGCTGAAAGTGCTGTGTATGTTTGACCCATCCACCACCCTTCGTATCCTCGGTTTGCAGAAATGTACAATGTCAACACGTATTTCGCGATGGTTTATTCAGTGACAAATGTCAAATATGAAACATTATCAAAACGTGCCTTCTCAGTGTTGGGATCTGACTATATGGCTTCAACATGTGCTGTGGAACAAAGAGAATCAGGTCTCCCCTTTTGCAAGCAAAGGTTTCATCCTGATTGTGGTTTGATGAGCACCAAACCCCCTCTGAAGGAATTTCACATTAGGGTGTGAGTTTCCTCCCCCCCCAAAAACTATGCGTTCCTGAAGTCACCTGAATGCAATCTCATTGGCCGAGAGCCAAGACAGCACCAGGACCCCTGTGGTTCAGCCACTGTTCTACAAAACTACCTGCAGCCCCCACCTCAATGCTTTTTCCACCGATCCCTCCGGGGTAGAAGGAGGCACACAGCAACGTTGCTTCTCTTTTTAACCAAAATCCTAGGTTTAACAGTTTATATTCGCTGGCCGAATTAACCAAACTGTCTACTTTATCTTTGTTCGCATCCACGAAGCGAACCCGTTTAATCCTGCAGAAGTGAAGAAGCAGACTTCTTCAGAACGAGAGACCGAGAACTTCCACTCTCCACTCTCCCCCAAGCGCCTCGTCTGCTCCGGCCATAAGGACGCGAAACTCCCTTATCCAGACGACAGCGATTCTCTCCCATCGAGAGAAACACGGCTTCCGACGCCGCAGTCTGAGCCCACCGAAGCCCAGGAGAAACCCCCCAGAAGACTCCCCTCAATCACCACGATTGAATCGTACCGTAAGGCGAATAGATTCTGGGCAGAGTTAGAGAGAGTTCATTTGTGTTTATTTTATCTTGTTTTGTGTGCTTAAGGTACTGTTGATTTTTATAACGTGGTGTATGCTTAATAATCGCCGACACTAACGATCGCTGAGATCGTAGGGGTTGTGTGGAAGTAGCGTGTATTCCATGCTACTGTGATCTGTGTTGAGCGAGCCGCCTAGTGAGATCGAAGCTGCTTCTCATCAGTTCAGGAGGTCAGAACCGCCAGCTGAGACAAAGAGTCGCTGTTCTTGCTCCCTGGCTGAGAGAGCAATCTTCCGTACTCCTGCGCGGCACAGAGGATCGTAATCGCTTGTTTTATTTCATTTTTGTTTGGGTTCCTTTCCCTTCTCTTTTACTAACCCACACACACACACATATAGCTTTGAGCTAATCTAGCTACGTGCTGAACAGCTGCTACCACATGTAGACGCCGGGTCTCCTATTGGCTATCCGCCATTTTGGGTCTCACGCATTAGAGAGACGTCACCACGTCCCAACTACGTCACACGTCACTGAGCTGTTCCTTCGCTCCCCCCCCCCTTTGCTCACACATACCCCCCCCACACACACACACACACCCCCCTCTTTTCAATAGTCTGATGATCTTAGATAGCGTGCTCAGGAATGTATAGTTGTTGTTAGTTTAGATATTAGTTGACTAGATCATTAGTATTAGAACTTAATAAACTCTGTTATATTTTAAAGTGATTACTTTGTGCATGCGTATTGTGATAATAACTGTATATGTGGTCTGTGCTCGAACTTAAACCTTCACTTTCACACAGAATGTGTAATAGTACTCAGACTACTGACATTGTGAGTGAACACTAATTATGATACTTAGTTTTATCGTTTGGTTATTGGTCCCTGTTCGCAGGGTGGCGCCCCATAATTATTAATAATCATTAATGATTGTTACTTACATCAATAATTCTATTGATGTCCAGAATTTAGTTTCTTAGATGCTGATAACCCAAACACGCTCCTTTACATTCCCAACATCAGTTATTATGATTAGCATGATTGCTGCCTCCAGAAATATTTAGAAGTATTATAATATAACACAAGAAAAATAAGACAAAACTAAATAATTGCCCAATATAATCCCCATTCAATTTGTTAAAGTACATTATTATTTGTAGTTGCAGCAATTCAACTGATAGTATGTTTGACTTTTAGACAAAGAACAATATATTAAATTATCCATGTCCTTAACTGAGGAGGAACATCGAGCCAAAGCTGGTCTATTGTTATGCAAATCACATCAGGTGAGCGCGTGTGTGTGTGCGTGTGTGTGCGTGTGCGCGCGTGTGTGTGTGTGTGTGTGTGTGTGTGCGCGTGTGTGTGTGTGTGTGTGTGTCAGATAGCATGTAATGAATTCATTAGCCAGCATGTATTAACTGGTCATTTGCATAAGACTAAGCTGGGCAGCCAACAGAGATTTGATTTACATGAGTGTGTGTGTGCGTGTGTGTGTGATTTTACGCATTCCTGCTGGTGGTGCTCGTGTGCATGCATGAGAAACTGAGGGAAGAAAAATCAGGAAAGAGTCCAAGGGAGAGAGAGAGAGATCTAAATCTCAATCTGCTGCACATCCTTAAAATGTATTATGTTCTGTGTGGTTCTAGTGTGTGTGTGTGTGTGTGTGTGTGTGTGTGTGTGTGTGTGTGTGAGAGAGAGAGAGTTTCCTTGTATGTAGATGAGCCTGTCGACTATGTGTGTATGTGTTTACAGAGGTAGTTATGTTTGGACTAATGAATTATGTGAACACTTACATGAAGCAGAATGTTTGGTCTGAACCTCACCTCATTTGCAGATTTAAAAAAAAGAAGCCTTTTAATCTCAACAGTAATCTCATGTAATTATCATATAAACGCAATGTTAAGCAATGTTGTTGTTTTTTGCCATCAAATGGTATTGATTTTGTTGATTGAGGGCAACTGTGGCTCATTGATGAGTGAGTCGTCCTTCAATCAGATGATGGTTTCTCAGCTCCGCTCGTCCATGTCCATGTGTCCTTGGGCAAGACACTTAACCCCAAACTGCTCCTGAAGGCGTGCCATCGGTGTATGAATGGTTGTGAATGTGAATTAGTTTAGTCCTGACGGGCAGCTGGCACCTTGCAGCCATCAGTGTGTACATGTGTGTGAATGGGTGATTGACATGTAGTGTTGAAGTGCTTTGAGTGGTCGGAAGACGAGTCCATTCAACATTTTATAGAGATTATTTTTTCTTGAATTTACATGATTTTTAACTAAATATTAATTGAAAGAAATGTAATGGTAAAATATGTATTAGCATCATGGAAAGTTTTTAAAGAACATAGTGTGACATCTTGGTATAATAGAGAAGTAAAAGCAGGCCCTGCAAGACACAGATGTCAGCACCTAAAGACTCTGTTTTCTTCATGAAGACATGTTCACATACTCTGTTTCTCAGAAGGGTCGTTTAAAACAGGAACCGACTCACAGTTGAGCTACCTGCATGAACCAGATAAGACCCGACTAGACACTTCCTGCTTGGAGTCATAGGGCGTAAACCTCTGTAGGTATAAACGGATGTTGAATGTTGTATCTCGTTGAAGCTTTCACCAGACTACTGAAGTATCTGTGGTGCACTCTTCCCTTGCAAGCAAATAAACAGACAAAGACAACTTTGAATCTTTTGAAGACTTTATTATTGATTTGTGAACAAAACTCTCTTCTCCCGATTAACATAGAAATCTTCCATCACAAAATGTAAAAGAATAACAAAAAATAAATAATATTGTTCCAATGTTGACGTGCAATGTGGCAGTTACAAAACAAGAAATGTGTCAACATGTCCGACCCAAAGTGTTCAATATTAAATAAAAACAAAATGAAACCAAAAATTGTCATATTAATCAACTATGTGAAATTATTTAAGAAATTATTCAACCTTAACATAAAACAAATGCCATTGCATTTCAGTTTCAATTTTATTTCATATAAGACCTTTTTATTTAAAAAGTCAGTTTATTATTTCACGTCACATTATATTTCATAATGCCACTTTAGCCGATCACATGCCCCTCTCAATTTATTAAAAGCTCAAAAAGCTACCAGATTTAGCCAGTTAGCACCTGTTAGCCAGAACATTGATGGAACTGCTTCATCTTGAATGAAGAGCAGTTGAGCCCAGCAGACACATTTGATATGTCTGCCACTGAAACTTCTACCACCACCCCACAACAATGAAGTTCATGGAATTCTTGATTATGGCGCTTACAGTATAGAAAAATTACATTCGAAGAACAAAACAAATCAATGTAAAAGAAACTGAATTAACCTCTGTGGCTTTGTTAATGTGTCCTCTAATACTCACATGATAACATTAATCTGACTAACAAGTGACTCCAAAACAAAAGAGCATAAATCTAAAAAGAATCAGAGAGGCTGGGTCAGATGGTGACCTGATGAGAATGCATGGGAAGCTCAAAGACTGACAACAGGAACAATTCATCACAACAGAGTCCGATGATACAGTCGGGAGAACCGTTGTCAGTTCAGTGTGAGCAAAGGACACCTCTGTCTCTGGACTTTCTTCTTTTCTTGATCATTATTATTCCTCAAAGGGACGATGTTCATTGGTTTCTTGGATGACGTAATCTCAGCCAACCCTGAGCCAGCGTTAGCTTAACCAATGGCACGCTAGCGATAATTGTGTAAGTTTTTCGGAAATGTTGACGTGCCCTCTCATCTGCATGCCAAATGACCTCGTTCACAGCCATTGGCAGTTGGGTCGCCTGTTATTTATGGTTGTTTTTTTTGGTGATTTCCCCCCCCCCTCATCTACAAAGACCCGCCCTCCTCCTCCTCTCATTGGCTGGTGCTCGTTGCGTTCTTCTCAGAATGTGTGAAGTGTAATGGTGGTGAATGAGATTGGCTGGAGGTTGGTAGGGTTAACTCAGATGGGGATGTTTTCACAAAGATAGAACTGGGCGGTATGGCCTAAAATTGATATCACGGTATAATTTTGAAGCACGGATGTTAACGATAAACACCACGGTATATTCATTTCCCCAAAAATGTCAATTTGTTATTTTCCCGAACATTATTTGAGGTGATTAAAGATTGATTATATTATCGCTGGATGACCTCTGTCTATCAAGATACTTTGCAGCTTACCATTTACTGCTTGTTGCTTTGAAAACCCGATCCACGTCCGCGGTCTTCATTGAGAGCTCTCATATATAATGTGCTGACTGGGAGAAAATGGTGCAATGCACGTTGCCTCTATGGATGCAATGCATTTAAATAATTGAATGTGATGTCCTATTTCAACTAATAATTGTTGTTATGGCACACTGATTTACAAGAAAATTTGAAAAATGGCAAAAAGGTTGCTGACCCCTGATGCAGACTCAAAGCCGTTTCCTCACATGAAATCCTTTACAAGGATCTGGTCATGAGATTGTCCGGGAAATACTGTGTTTGGTTGAAGTGAGGGATGGCCTCTGGGTAGAGCGTGCAGATGCAAGGACAGCACACTGACTACACCGCAGTCACGTAGCCAGTTCGTAAACGGTAATAAACAGCGAGTCCTTCCACGAACTGACGGCTCCGGCGTCAGCCGTTACCAACAGAAGTTCCTGAACCCCGTCGCTTCACCAGTTCGACATTTTTGTTTTTGCAAATGACCCTTCTTCACACTCGGAGGTTCGTCATCTTACAGTTTAGCACCAGCCGCATGCTAGAAACGTCTTCAACACAACCACTCGCTCGCCGTGGATTCTCCAGGCAATGAGCGGCTCTGTTCACTCATGGGCTCATCGTAGACGTTACACAGTCTTTGTACTCCGGAGCTGGCTGCGTGAAGTCCGGTTAATGTCTGGACCTTCGTATTCTCATGTACAACAACCATAACAGCAATGTGCTTCATCCATAACCAACAAAGAGGGAGTGGAAAGGGTTAAGACGAACAGGCAGTCTTCACTTTAATCTTCATAATGGAAGCTAAAGAGGACTGATGATACCTTCTCTCTCCTCCTCCCATGCCTCCCTCCGTCCCTTTCCCCTCCCTATTTCCACACCTCCATCCTTAACCCCCTGACCCTTCCTTCTTTACTGCTTCTCCGCTCTCTCTGCCCTCCATCACTCCACGCTGCCTTCCATTCTTTACCCGGCTCTCTCTTTTCTCCACCTCTCCATTAGCATCCCTCCACCCCTTCTCTCCTCTGACACACAGTGACAAATAGATTCTAGTCGCAGTGTGGTTTGAGTGTGTGTGTGTGTGTCATGAAGGATGTGGATTTCTAGCTAAGCATTGTGGGTACATGTGTGGTACCCTTTTGTTTGTGTATCTATCTCGGCATGTAGGGTCTTTGTGTGTGTGTATGTGTGTCTGCTTGTGTGTGTGTGTGTGTCTCTGTGTGTGTGTCTGCGTGTGCGTGTGTGTGTGTGTCTGCGTGTGTGTGTGTGTGTGTGTGCGTGTTTGTGTGTGTGTGTGTGTGTGTGCGTGTGTGTGTGAGTGCGTGTGTGTGTGTGTGTCTGTGTGTGTGAGTGCGTGTGTGTCTGCGTGTGTGTGTGTGAGTGCGTGTGTGTGCGTGTATGTGTCTGTGTGTGTGTGTCTGCGTGTGTGTGTCTGCGTGTGTGTGTCTGCAAGTATGTGTGTGTGTGTGTGTGTGTGTGTGTGTGTGAGAGGGCTGTAGCTCTGTGACAGTGACTGATCGCCGGTCGTGGTAAATGAAGCAGAACTTTCGTTATTAGAAGATACAAGAGGTGTTTAAAAATCCTGCTTAATGGAGAAATATGAAGGAGAGGTACAGGCAGGGAAGAGAGAGAGAGATTGAGAGGGAGAGAGGGAGAGACATGGAGAAAGACATAAGGACAGATGCAGCAAAAGAAAGGAGTGGTGAGCTAATCGCTAAGCTAATTGTTTAGCTGAAAATGTGTTTGAAAGATTTTGGAACTTCTTGTATTGCTGCTCAAGAAAGAATAAAAAGACTTGACATACAAGAATAATAAATCAATTAATTGTCTTTTTTTCTCACAAAATAATCAAAAAGAACAGATAAGAGTGTCGATAAGAGTACGAGCATCGATACAATCCAAAGATACCGGTTCTTAAAAGGGATCAGTGTGCGTTCTTCACTGCAGTCTCTTCTTCACGGCATTTGTTCATGCTGTTGCACTCAGTTGTACAAACGAAGAGTTAAAAGAGTTAAACAAGCTTGAGAGAGAAGTTCAAATCCGGCCTACTTCGATAGCTCTGTATGCCGCATAGCAGGGTGAACTTGTCACATTGTCTGTTTAGGAAAGTTACAAATGATCTGTTGGAAAGAAGGGTTTCAGAGACCGTAGAAGAATCTGACAAACACAAACACTGCATACTCAGCAACTTTTCATTTTCACTGCCATTCTTACTGGTGCTAAAGTATATAATTGTACTTTTGCTACAACAAAATCAGACAAAAGTTACAATTCTTAAAGTTGAAGTGTGCAGGCTGTTCTCATACGCTGTTCGTAGCTATACCTATGGAAAGCAATATCATTTGTAAATAACCCGCGTAAGCCATTAATATCCACGTGTGTGAGCCAGGACGGGTGACGGATGTGGCATTGTTTATTAAGAAGACCATTGATCTGTGTTTGCATTGTGCAGTGATATTATTTCACTACAACAAACTTTTCCTTTCAAAGAAAAGCAACAAAAAGAAAATTGTAATATGCACACTTTGTTTTCTGAAGGCTTTCATTTTCTTTGATGTTGAAAGACCTTTGTAAAACAGGGTTTAACTTATTTGTGGTAATTTGCTTGTGAAGGTTTCAGCCAATAGTGACTTTTAGTAAAAGGTAGATCGTCGTCAGCCCCGAGAGGAGTTGACTGTGAGCACAGGAGCAGGCAAACCGAGGGCTGTCTCTCAGGTCCAGTGCCTGACTGTAAAAAGGATTTTTTTACAAAGTGCCTTGTTCAAGGAACTGGTGCCAATTAATAGCGTGCCAGTTCAGCAGATTATAACTAGTGTGAACTTTTAGCTCGCTAGTAGTAACTAGCTTAGCAGTTTGAGCAGTCAAGAGAGGATACGTCTAAAAAGGACAACGTCTCACTGGACATGGTGTTTTTTGGCATTGTCCTTTGGATGTCTTCACTGTTTCTTGGGGACCTTTGGATGTCTTCACTGTTTCTTGGGGACCTTATGAGGCATCGTCCGTTGGATTCGCTGTGGACAGGAACGTGCGGCGTCCTAAGCTGCTAACTCTGGTTGTGTCGATTCCCTCCTCTGAGCTAACGTAAATTTAAATTCAAATTACAAAATATACTTTGCTTTTGTTGTTCATTAAATGCAATCTGTACTTTTATACAATGAAATTACAAAGTTATATTTCGGTGTTTGGTTGATTTATGGTGATTGTGAATATAAAGTTCCACAGCAGTATCTCTGTATTTAATGCTTCGTTATGAGCCCTTCTGTAACTTTTGGTGGTGTTGGCTGGTTTTCGTAGCTGAAGGGAATGAGGAGATGGAAGATTCCAACCACTGGCCGTGTTCATGTTTGTGAAGGTTGAGCCAGAGGGTTAGGGTTAGGGTTAGGGTTAGAGGGAGTGTGGATTGCTCTTGGTACAGGCAACAGCTTCAGACACATTGGGGTTCATGAAGGTTCATGGAATCACAGGTTTCCATGGATCCTGGTTTTATCTGGATCCTGGTCCTTCCTCCCGCCATGGCCCTGCTGACACCCACTGCTAATATTATTTGTGTTATTACTCACGTTACTATTTTATATTACCGATACCATTAACGCACATTACTGACTTTGCTTCTTCACCGGAGTCTTTGTGCTTTCTCTCCTCACAGGTTTCCGTGGATCCTGGTGATACCTGGACCAGGTCTTGCCTCCTGCCGTGGTTGGTTCTGTCATATGCATTGAATGTGTTGTAACTCTGTTATGTTGTTCATTCTGTACACATGACATCTATCACACTTCTTTCGATCCTGGGAGAGGATCCCTCCTCTGTTGCTCTCCCGCAGGTCTCCTCCTCTTTTCTCCCCGTTAGTTTTTGTGGGGAGTTCTTCCTGTGTGAGGGTTCTGGGTCAGAGGATGTCGTATGTGTACAGATTGTAAAGCCCTCTGAGGCAAATTCGTGATTTTGAGCTATACAAAATAAATTGAATTGAATTGAATGAAGTTGCAAACAAGCTGGATCCAAGTACCTGGTCACTCTCCCATTGTTCCAACGGGATGTGAGAGGAAAACATATTGCATGGGAGACATGGAGGGCTTCCCCTGAAGTGACCAAGGCCTTCAATGACCTCATGCAGATGCAAGGTTATATGACTTAGCTTTCCAAGTCACCAGAAGGTGCGCCGCTTGGTGCATGATGTGGGATTTCCTCCTGGTGAAGCGAGTGCTTCCAGGATCGGGACATCACATATTCAGAGTCCAGTCTCCAGTTTGGCAGCACAGCGCGGGTTCATCCCTCAGAACTCAATGAGAAGTCGTCTGTCGGAGGCAAATACAGAAACCACATGGTCGGTGTCGTGTCTCTGTTCATCTTTTCTCTCCATTTCCTTGTAAATACTATAAGCTTTTTCGAGCATTCTGGTAGAACTTTGGTGATTTACAAAATATACATATGACAACAGTACCTACAACTAACGCCATTTTGTTGATGCAGTTAAATATTAGATATTTAGTTGACAATATTTTACACTTCAACACTTAACATAACTAATTCAGTCGGGATGAGGCAGCTCGAAATTCGCCATGACCGGATGTAAGGAAACTCCTGCTCACAATATTCATAATTCACAGTAGCTGGTAATCGTGGCTGTAATAGCCACACCTTGCATTCATTTAACAATACAATTCTATATTATATTATATTGTGAAATATCACCGTCATAGCCTGTCAAATAATAAGAATTACATTTTTTGTAATTTTTAGTCTCCTAAAATATTGTAAATAATAGACACGGTCTTCTTCTGATATAACATTTTTACAAGAAAATATTGCGAATTTAAAAGAAAGTGAAACCTTCACAGTTAATTTGTTCAATTTGCATTATGTTGTAAAGGTAAGGCAACTAATTACTCATTCATTTGACTTGACAGTAACAATGCAGGCTGTATATGTTTATTTAAAATCTATCGAGGTATAAACATCAGACAGAGGAAGAGGTGTGTGCATACAGTACATTGCATGTGTGAACCTCTACAGTATATCTGTGTCTGCCTGTTTGTGTGTATGTTGATGGATAGCCCTCATCACTGGCTCCCTGAAGTCACCACCTTCTGTAACGAGTAGGGTTGGGTACCGAAAAACGGTGCCAATATGTAACGCAGATTTCAGTGCTTCCTTTCGGTGCCTGAGCCGATTGAAATACTTTTTTTACACGACTCTGATGACTCCGTCCTGGCAGCAGGACTCGGTCCTCCGCTCCTCACTCATAGTATTATTACAATTATTATTAGTACTTAGCGCTGCCGCTCATAAGCACAACAACACAGGCACGCGAAAGCTTCTTCTTCTTCTCCTCTTCCTTCGAGGTGTACTGGCGGTTGGCAAACGACGAATTGGCGCATTACCGCCACCAACTGGTAAAATAAAATAAGTCATGAGACGTGTTGTATTTTGCCAGAGACGGAAAATATGCTCATATTTCTGCAAAATAATTGCTGAAGTTTGAAGCTGTAGTGTGTGTACAGAGTGTGTGTGTGTTTTATATTTATTTATATTTATTTAAGTATACTGTAAACTGTTAACAGTTAACATATTGTTCATAGTTAAAATGTTTGAAGCTGTAGTTTGAAGCCAAGTGTTTTGTATTTATTTATATTTATAGTATACTTTAAACAGTTAATATATTGTTCAATTTGAGGCACCGTTTAGGCACCAGTATCGTTTTAAAAGTATCGTTTTAGCACCGGTATCGAAAAAAACCCAAACGATACCCAACCCTAGTAACGAGGGGAGGGAAGCGAGGGTGGAGGGGCGGGTGAGTATAATACTAGAGGAAGAGACCAAGGGGAGGCCACGAGTCATACACTGAACCCGTCGCACATCCACTACGACTTACATGGATACAACATATAAGGCATCTGCTTCAGTTTTAAATGTAATTCAAAGCAGTGACAGCTTCTCTTTCGGCCACATGGGGGCAGTGGAAACACTACATTGACATATTGTCACCGTTTCTTCTCTTTTCACCCCAGTTCTTCCTTTTCCAATGTAAGGGTCCAAGGATGGAGGATGTCAAATCCACAGATGCGACATCCTGTAAAGCCCTGTGGGAAGGACTGTAATAGTTCAGTCCAATCATATCATTCGGCTTGAGTGAAATGATTGGATTGGCTGTCTATACCTGCGGAAACTCTGCCCCCAAGTGCACTCCTTGGGTTGTCTTTTTACACATCCAGCAAACTTGGAGCAAAATAATGATCCTAAATAATTCATTTGAAGGCCACTGATGAATGTAAGTCCAATTCCCTCTCCCTATAGCTCTGTGTTGGTGAAAAATAAATATCTGTCTCTTTAGCTGATGAATGCTCCACTACGTACACCAGCTGGCTGCTACTTTGATTGCCTACTGTGAGTGGAAAAAGCAAAACAATGTGCTGAAAGACACCTTAAACCTTACAAACATTAAAGCTTCATTGAGCTGAGGGTTACTTTTTTAAACCCTATTCATTTATTAAAAGATTGTGATCATTCTATATGGTTTCATCAATACGAGTGACACCTTAAACATACAAGCAGTCATGTGATCCATTGTGATATAGAAACATGCATGCATGCTCTGACCGCTCCATAATATTTTAGGCTTTTTAAAGCTGAAATCAGTCCAGCAGGTGGTTGAGTTGCACTTCACCACATTCACCACAAGATGGCGATGCTTGACTGAGGCAAGTGCACCCAGCGCTTTAGTGACCTCAGCTGGTCACATGAGGGGCGAACTCCTCTCTTTCCTCTTTCTGTCTTTCTTGCTCATCATCAGTGCATTGAAGCTGTCTTTTCTTTGTAAATCACGTTAAACATGTTTTCATGTGTCATCACTTTCAGAGAAGGTTGATTTGAATATAAATGTGTATCTTGTGGTGTTGTAATTTGCAGCTCAGCTCGAGGTCACCAAACTGTAACTGACACACTGGTACCCCTCCGGTGATGTCAATCGTTCACAACTTAGAACAGCAGCTTTACTTCCACTGCTCCTATAATGAAACGCTGATCAGTGAGGGCGATATGTTCTCTGCGATTGCGTGTCCCTTTATATCTTGTGTCCATCTGTGAATCCAGCCTCATTTTAATACAGGAAATCAAAGACAAGGGAGCAAAGAGCAGCTTATTCCCTCTCATAAAAATACAGTTTAATGGCCGCCACAGGGATCTGAGATAAAGAGACGGGGACGAGGTGGATTAGGATCACAGCAGCGCCATTGTTCCCGATTTACATGACGCAGTGCTGACAAAGTGCCTTTTTCTGTCACCAGCTTCACGTCCTGTGGACGTTTAGTGTGAGCACCTAATGAAATACCAGTTTAAAAAGGCACTGCAGGGATTTAGCACTAGACTTCCATGATATTAGCTAACGGGACAAATTAATCAAAGAATGGTCTAAATTGAAGGAACAGAGGCCGTGATATTCTTACTTTTAGTTTGAAATGTAGGTCTTGCTCCACAAAACACTGGATCCAAAACCTCCCATTGTTGACAACATCAGGTGATTTCTTGTATGCTAACTAAGCCACTAATCATTAAAAACTTGCAGAGTTCACTATCACAAATAGCCCCAACAGATGAGAGAGGGCACAGTTCAGTTTTGGTTAAGGGACGACGTGCATGTCGAACTCTCTAATGTGTGTTTCAAGGCACCCCTAAAAATCATGTGTGTGTGTGTGTACACTTGTACAGCTATCTTTGTGAGGACTAATGTGAGTTTTAGACCAGTGATTCTCAACTGGTGGGTCGCGACCCAAAAGTGGGTCGCGGACCCGTTTTCAGTGGGTCGCGGGTCTTTGCCTGACCAAAAACAAAAAAAAAAATAAATAAATTGGGATTTTATTTTGAAGGGCATTTTTTATGCAGCGGAATTATTCCAGCATTTACGGCGATGCAGGAAAAACACTGACCAATGCGTTGTGAATCACACCATGTGATGCAGCTCAGCCAATCAAATATGAGTATTCTGACAAGTTTCCTGACTTGAGTGAGATGTACAAACACCGTGACACACGGGGAGAGACGAGGTTACAGAGAGCAGAGCAGGACTGTTGAGCTGTGAGTTGTGAAAGTCAAATCATACAACGATTTCCAAAAGAGAGAAATATCCAGAGAGACCAGAGTCGAATGACTCTGACTGGACAGACTCATATAAGTGAATTCTTCCAACACTACTTTCTCTTTTTAGAAGATGAGAAAATATAATATCGTGGCTTTTTCACTTCACCCTGAATGGACTGAATTTAAAGCTGCAGGGCAATTCAGTGAACATAATTTATCTAAAATGAATTTTGTTAGGTCATTTATTCTTTAATCCAGCTGTTATTTTACTTGAAATGAGAAGAACTTTTATTTATGTATTTCTATGTATTTGTTGATAAAATATAATATAATCTTTATTTGATTTGACAGTTTACTACACATATATATATATATATATATATATATATATATATATATATATATATATATATAGGTAGTGGGTCCCGGCTTGTCATTAAGGGGTGATGGTGGGTCCCGCAGCCAGACCAGTTGAGAACCACTGTTTTAGACCTACAGAGGGAGTACTTTTTGGAAAAGTGAGGACATTTTGGCCAGTCCTCACTTCGGGACTGGCCCTCAAAGGCCTGTATGAGAGTAGATTAGATGTAGGGTAAGGGTTAGGTGTTAAGGTTAGGCATTTAGTCGTAATGGTTACAGCTACGGTAATGGGTTTGGGAGTGCTGCATTTCAAAGTTTGTCCTCACAAAGATAGAAGTATAAGCTGTGTGTGTGTGTGTGTGTGTGTGTGTGTGTGTGTGTGTGCGTGTGCGTGCGTGCGTGTGTGTGTGTGTAGTTTTTGTGAGTGTGCTGAAGATTATAACCTGGTTGCTTATTAGCTTCTGTCCTACTTCCTGAAACAGTCAGAGATATGAATACATACTGTTCAGAGGGCAGGTTGTTCAGCAGCACCATCATCCATTTACCAACAGGTGATCAATGTGAAACCAAAAACATGTGTTGTGCCTGAAAGCATTTGAATTGTTTGACACATAAAGACATAAATGAAGATAAATAGCCACTAAAATAAAAAATATAATCAAGGGAGACACACTTCTTGGAATCAGAAGTTGGGCTTCTATGACATTTTACGTTGTTTTGCTGTGCGACTGCATCACTACAAAGGATAAAATAATTGCTGCTGTGACAACTTGTTGTGCAAACCACCCCAGTCACCGTAGCAACCAGATACTTTAAAAAACAACACTTCTTAAGTAAACATCTGTATTGACTAACTTGATTGACAGTCAGCAAGAACACAAAGCTGTCTTTCAGAACATTTTGCCTTTTGTTAGTGCAAACATGCTGCTTTGCATCTGGTACAGCGTGTGACTTTTGTGGCCAGTGTTTACAAAGCTAGCTGAGCTACCAGCTACATCACATGAAGCTTCACTACACTGAAGCAAGCAGAGAAGTGTAGCTAGCTGAGCTACAGCAACATGGCCCCAGCAGTTTAATTATTTGCATTTTTTTTCACATAGAAAAAACTTCATGAAGTAAAGTCACTGCTATTATTTAAAAAAAGATATATTACAAAATAAATATATATATAGGCCAAATATAAATATAAACTCATTTAATTATATAATGAATAGTTGGTAATATGATACAAATTATAATGCATATTTTCAAGTATCAATGCACACTTAAGCCATGGACAGTCATGCATCTTTCTACCATAGCAATATCCCCATGCATGGCACTAACGTACGTTGTACTCCACTAAAGCATATTAACATAATTAAACAGTGCGTCTGTGGCATGACCTTGTCTACATTGTGTGTCTGTATTTCTTGCAGCAGACACATTGTAGGCATCAATCCAAGAATGTGTCATACGGTGGTGCTTCTGTCGGCTACACACACCAATGGGACGACCAGGTCCACTTCTTATACACCATCTATTAAGATCATCTAGTTAATGCGTTGACACGACCGAAGGCTTAGATAAGACCAAGTCCTTGTTTGGAGTCACATGTTAAAGTGAAGGTTGGTTATATTGGAGTCAATATTGTGAGTTGAGCCAACGCCCTCACAAGTATAGTAAGGTTTGTGTTTGCGTGTCTTTTTGTGTCAGAGGGAGGGGCCAACCACTGCACCTGTAACTCAGCACCAGGAGAGGACCGACAGGAGTGAACGTGGGAAACTAGAGAGCACTAGAATAAATGAGAAACCGGTCCAGAGGGACGGGGATCATGCTGTGGTGTGGACTGCCAACACAAGGCAGTTTAGCGCTCACTTGAAGTGTAACTTCTAAACCCTGCAGCAGGATGACAACACCAAGCAGTTCATCAGTCCTAGTATAATGTAGTTGTGGGTGAAGAATGGATTATGGAAGACACAGGGATTACAAAGGTGAGACAGTTTATCATTAACCCCTAGAAGCACAGACCTCTCCAAGAGCTGCTTGTACATACAAGCACAGAAGTATAACAGAGATCAGCAGCACGGTCGAAGTTGAATGCGGTTTCACGAAGCGTTTTTTGGGGGTTTGAAGGCTGAATTCAGAAGTTTAACAAGTTTTGGAGTGAAGGGGCTGGACATTGATCCTGAACCCTGCTGAAGTCCACCACAGCTGGAAAGAGACATTTCAAACAGGTGAGTCTATGGCATAATAACGATGTACTGTTCTTAAGTACAAGTACAGCGTTACCATGTTATGCTACTTTATGTCTATTCTGCTACTTTTATCCGACAGCTGAACTAGTTTCTTCTCAGATTAGGATGTCTCGCAAAAATACCACTGAATAAATGTGCGCGTCAAGTGGTCATGTTTCCAAATATCTCATACAGAACTGTGCATCCACTTTAAAATAATATCAGAGCCTAACGAGCATGTTCCCATGACATTTATGAGGCAAATATCCACC
Organism: Lycodopsis pacificus; assembly: GCA_028022725.1. Taxonomy (NCBI): domain Eukaryota; kingdom Metazoa; phylum Chordata; class Actinopteri; order Perciformes; family Zoarcidae; genus Lycodopsis; species Lycodopsis pacificus. The sequence goes on from CM051702.1 coordinate 23,131,867, forward strand.
AGAAGAACCTTTTCCATTTGGGAATTCCCGCCGCTGATCACTGTAGGATTTCAAACGGCCAATTAAGTCAACTCCAACGATTGGACTGGACTCTGCTGTGGTCCTGCTCTCCAGCAGCTAGGTTGCTTTGTGATGCAGTGGTCCATGATGGTCGGTTCACTAGTGGCAATAATATATATATAATAGTATGTTGGTGGTTCAGCATGGGTTGAGGATCTATATTGCAGTATTTACCAAAACTGTATGGGGACACACAAAATGACAAAGTATCGTGATCCAGTTCACAATGGGCCTTATCTGAAGAAGTTTTATAAACCCTTTTTTTACAGAAAGGTAACAGGTTTTGGATTTAAAAGGTTTCCACCAGAAACGCACTATACTTCTTTTGGAAAAACGACTTGTTCGTTCCCCCATTCACACCCATTCATACAGTGATGACAGTGACTACCATGCAAGATCAGGAATATCTAACATTCCATCCCATTTATACATTTAGGCACAGCTACGGGAGCAATTTGGGTTTAAGTGTCTTGCCCAAGGACACAAGGTCACAAGGACACATGGACTATCATCCAGGGAGCATGAACAGGACTTCAGAGGTTCTGTCTTGAAACCTATCATTTCTCTAAAGGGAATCCTTTCATTTGATCAGTATTATACATGCAGTGGTAAATAACGTTAAGGTGGGATGTATCAGTCTTTGGTAGGATAAGAAGTTGCTAACTGTGAACTCTGACCTTTGCATTAGGGACAGCAGAACCTGGTCAATGTTTCATCACTGAACACAAACGAGCACACGTTCACCTCTAAGACGCTGAATAATTCTAACTGCTGCTGATGATTGTGGCGCATTTGACCCTCACTCCACATGTTTACAGTGTAAATGCTGTTGTACAACACACTGAATGTTTAACATGTGAGTGGGCACATTTGGCTCTTTTACATTTTAATTCAGTGGATGAAGAGTTTTAAATAACACGTTTGGTCCAGTAGTCATTTACCTGCCTGGCATGGCAACCTTTGAACACTCCCTCCCATGTTTGATCTCTCTCTGTCTCTCTCTCTCTTTCGCTCTCACACACACACACACACGCACACACACACACACACACACACACACACACAGGTGTTGTCTCTGTGTTTCCAACCACAACATGGTGGTTGGAAACACAGAGACAACACCCAGACAATGGTACCCGCAGTGACCACAGACTGTTTACACATTTAAATGTATTGATTGTTTGCTTTGAAAACACTTTTAATCATTTTCTGTAGTAATAGTTTCTACTGGATTATCGTAATAATCCGCCATATCATTTTGTTGCACTTAAACAATACTGAATCTTTTGTGTTTCATCATCTCTGCGTGTGCATTTGTCTGTCTGTCCACAGCTAATAGTTGCTGCTGGACCCATCAGCCTGATATGTTCTGTGCTCATGTGTGATTGAACTGTTTTTCTCTGACCGGTCCAGCAGTACTATTTGTTCATCAACACTGATGCATAGATTGTGGCTGGGTTGGGCAGTGGTAGCGTGTGTGTGTAGCTAATGTGTGGTTGAGCGAGAGAGACTGTGGCTGTGCTCAGGGCAGACAGTTGCTGGCGATGGGAGCAGAGGGAAATGTTAGCAGTGAAGACGTCTAGTGGCAGTAAATGTACAGCGATTTGGCCGTAGCCATCTTGGATTTTTGCAACCATTGAACCGAAGTGACTATATTTGAGCTGCGGAAAAGTGACGTAGAGATGCTGTAAACAGGTAGGCCCGCCCTAAAGCATCCCCTGCTTTATGGTCTGTGTGACTCTAAATGGACCATCATGTACTAAATGGACATCATGCTGTATTGAAGAAGACTTGAAACTGGAGATTGAGACCATAAACTCATGTTTACAATGTTTACTGAGGTAATAAATCAAGAGAGAAGTAGAGTCATTTTCTCATAGACTTCTATACAACCTGAGGAGTCGCCCCCTGGTGGACACTAGAGAGAATACAAGTTTAAGGCACTTCTGCATTGGCTTCACTATACAGAACCGAAGGTTGCCTCCTGGTTTACGTGCGTATGGTTGAAAAAATATACTTGAAGCGTAAAATTTGTTAATACATTTTCTGCACTACAAGCAGCAAAATGGCCGCTCCCTCCCAACCTCCCTCCCACTGGCAAGCAGTCAAACATAGAGCGGCTAGGAAGTCGATACTCTCGGTCACTTCAAAGTTGTATAGAATCTACATCAAAAGGGATAAAGGGAGCCAAACAACAATCAGCAAGCTGAGCGTATCACGTCTTCATGAAATAGAAAAAGAGAGAGAAGAAAAGAACCAATAAAACAATGTGGGTCAGTTTCTGTTTGCTCAGCTGCTAGACAAGGGGCCAGGAGGCAATCAGGAGCTGACCTGCAGCCAGTTTGCACGCCAGCTGGGACAGTTAGCTGAAGTTGATCTCTGTTAAAGTCTGAATAATGGAACAGTTAACCAGGTTGATTTCTAAAAGAGGTCACATCTTACAGTTGGTAGATCGTTTGTATTGCTTTCCTCCGTTATACTTGTTGTTGGTTACTTATGTTCCTTGTTTGGTTAAAAACATCCATTTAAGGGACTTACAGCGCTGTACAGTATGTGTACAGCGCTGTGGACAGACTGAGAGGTATGTTTTGTTTTGTTGTTACTTTTCCTATCTCGGTCTCAACCCATTTATTCCAAGTAACGTTGACACTTAAATGCATTTGTTTGCTTTCTTGGCAAGACTTAAAGGTCCAGTGTGTAGCGTTTGGGGAGATCTATTGGCATAAATGGAACATAATATTATTTAGTATGTTTTCTTCAGTGTATAATCACCTGAAAATAAGAATTGTGTTTTTAGAATGAACTATTTGCATCTACATAAGGAGTGGATTACACACTGCATCTCTAAGACCTGAAGACCTGAATGCTAAACATGAAGCTGAAGACCTCAGGAGATTACTTTAGTTTAGCATGAAGGATCAATGAGAGTAGAGTGTGATTGTGTCCAACGTTAGTGGCTCTGTGTGCTGCATTTAGACCCAGTGGTGCTTTGAGATTAATGCTAACGTCATGCTAATATGCTCACAGTTACAAAGTCAACATGTTGACCATGTATGGGGTCAGATCAGTCTCAATAATCACAAATGCACACAGAAGGATTTACAAATACATTCCAATGCACAAATAAATAAATGACGATTTATATAAATATTTAAAAAAATCACAAATATATTTCTGCATTTGTAAGTATTTCTGTGTGGATTCTTTATATTTATTTGTGGATCACACTGCATTTCTTTGCAAATCACTACAGAACGTATTTGTGGATTATTGAGACTCCCCTAACGTGCCTCGATTCACAAATGCGTTTTTTCAACATTCTCTTTTTCAACCAATCACATGAGCACAGCTCCCCCCTCCCCTCCCCACGAGGCTGCCAGGCGTTAGAGTTACGCAATTTGCGGAAGCGACAGGGGAAGCTCAAAGGCACTTCCTGTTGCAAGCGCCACCGTTTTTGGTGCGGATGATGCATTTCTCTGTAGGATACCCTTCCAGTGAAGAACACATAGTCCGCCACTGATCACACGTGTCCTTTGCAGCACATCTGGAGGAAAGCCCGAAACCAGAAGAGGTGTAAGCTGTTACAGCAGCACAGTGATGACCACGGTGTCTCAGTCATACAGTACGCCAGGGTATTAAATGAATGTTCAGCGAGGTCCAGTTAGAGAGAATGTCCTCGTGCAAAGCTCCAGAACATCACAGGAATGTTTTACATGCGCTTTGATTTAGTCCCATATATAGTCAAGTAGCCAACAGTTGTATTAACCTATGTACATACATAGGTTAATAATAGGTCAACTACTGTCTAATGAAATAAAGAAAGTTCAATTGAATAATATTTTAACAATATTTATTGTCAGTTTTCAAATTGAACTGGATGAATTATGAATAATAAATACTCTAATAATAAATAAACTTCACTCATTTCAGTTATACTAAGGGCTGGAATAAAAACTATATAATACACAACAGAAAGCTTTTGAAAAATGTGCATCTTAAAACAAAGTACTTCATTTTAGAAAACATAATTGAACTGAATTGTCCTGCAGCTTTAAATGTACTTTATTCAGGTGTGAAGTCATGTCAATGCAGGCACTTTATCTGTGGTTATTAAACCACTTGTTTCAGCTCTATTCTCTCTGTTTACATCATTGTTGGGAAGTGAATTAATGTGTTAGGCTTCTGATCATATTGGGATCTTATATTGTGTATATTCACATGAGATATACTGGTTTCAACTGTGCGTGGGAAGATTGAACAAACAAGAGTCTGTCCATTCAATTCATGGTTAGAGACTCTGGTTAAGCGGTTCACTTGTCTCTTCTTACAGCTCATGTGAGATAACTTCTCTGACTCACATCATTCTCCTACTGTTGGGTCTCGGACCGCCGTCCACTATTAATGACCCCTGAACAGCAGGAGAGATCAGCTCTGTGAAATGTGATCTGAAACAAACACACACACACACACACACACACACTTACACACACACCTACGCACACACACACACACACACACACTTACACACACACCTACGCACACACACACACACACACCTACACACACACACACACAAACACACACACATACACACACACACTTACATACATACATAATCTACATATCCATTAGCCTGGCCTCATATGTTTCTCTTTCTCTATAAAACACAAACAGTGTGATGTGACACACACGCACACACACACCCTGTAACCTGAGCATGTGTGCATCCACAGCATATGGAGACTATTGAATTACACTGAAAAATTAACAGTGTCATGGGTGGACAGGAAGGTTCTCTGACACACACACACACACACACACACACACACACACACATTATAACAAACACATAAATAACACAAACTCCCATAAAGAAGGAGAAGTATGTATATGTTTCTCTACCCAGCCTATGACTTATGTATTTAAACCTGTTTTAACCCTCTCCTCAGCCCTCCATCCATCCCACTGTTCAGCCATCATGGCAGAGCCGTCTCCAAGTTGGTGGAAGCTGACTTTCCTGAGGAGGAAAAAATCCCAGGCCAAGGTCCTGTATGAAATCCCCGCAGAGTTTGTTTGCAACGCCGCCGCGGGCCAGCATGGGTCCGTCACAGCCGCGGGAGCTGCCGCCCCCCCGGAGGACGGGGCGCACGACCCCCAGCTGGACGCCCGACTGGAGAGGATCATGGATAAAACCACGGCCAACAGGGGGCGCCACGTCAAGGTGTCTCACTCCGGGAGGTTTAAGGAGAAGAAGAAAGTGCGAGCCACGCTGGCAGAGAACCCAGAGATGTTTCCTGGGGGTGACCCTTCGAGAGATGAGAACCAGCGGGCTGGGAAGTGACAGGACACGCGAGTATTCTAACAATGAATTAAGATGCTTTCACAGGGAGAGTTTAAAATGGGCCGTTCGTGTTTACAGCTCTCTTCCCTTGTTGTCAGTTGATGGAGCTAAATTTGGGGAACCTTTTAATATCTTCTTGGAAGGGCACCAATTTCAAAATGACCACTAAGACACTCATCAGAATAAGTGAAATCTAGACTTTAACTTCTGACTTGAACTAGTTTATATTTCTATAGAGAAGTTTCCCATTCACTCCAATACAAGAAACATCCAAAGGCCACCCGAGGAGTTGCATGGTGAGGAACTGCTGGTGGTTTCTACTTCATCCACTTGATAATAAAACAATGGTGATTGTAGGGATTGATGCTACAACCTTTCCAGTACAAGCTCTCCAGCTCTCACGTAGTCCACTGTCTAAGTTTAGATGCAATGGTATCAAACCTGTAACCTTCTCCCTCGGACTGGATGGTTCATCTAACTAGAGCAACCCAGCTGTGTGAGGACGGCCCCTAGAACTGGACTTTTGGACCTTGTGTGCGACTGGGACTGTATGAACTCAGGGCCAGGATCCAAAAATATGCTTTGAAGGCAAAGTATATTTTACAACAAAAGTTTTAAAAACGACACAAACATTAACCTGAAGGTCTCTCTTGATTGGATTGGAGATCAATAATAAGATTCAGAGATATATAGTTCGTTCGTACATATACCTTTAATTAGATTGGTTAATTGATGATATTTGTGGTAAAACATGTTTTTTTACAATCAATGTAAATGAGTCTCCTTGTGATTAAGTTGATGTGTAAAGTCACTATTGGACAAGCACTTTACCAGCATCTACTGTAATATGTAAGCACTATCCAGCACTACTCATGTATTTGTAGCTCTTATAATTATTTTACTTTTAAAACCAACTGAAACACTTTGTCTCTGTTGACTAAACTAAGTCAACATCGATATCTTGTGATTTTATCAACATATACTTGAATCAGAAACATCCGTTTGTCGTGTGGAAACGTTACGAGTTGTTGCTTTATTAGTCCAATGGTTGAGCTGTGAATCTTTATCGCAATGACTGTTTACTGAAGTTGGAGCCTGGTTTGGCTGAATTCAGCATATCAGCAGTAGTATCTATAGCTACACACCCTCCAGCCTTCACTGGAAGACAAACACACTGCACGCCTGTAAACCACATCACACAGCCAACCTGCACATGTTGTTGTTGCCATCAGAACCAGCAGAGGGCAGCATTGCTCCAATCAGAAACCTAGTCGTCAGTAGATTTAGATTGTTCATTCAAACACTCTTATTATTAGGTGACAGTTTGTTTTCTTGTTGTTTTTGAATATAATCTGTTTTACAGCATCTGCAATATCATTACCATCCAATCATACCAACACTTACCAACACCATGAAATGAAGGCACACATGTTGATTATCTATTCTCCAGTTGCTCTCATCATTTCAGCTTCAATGCTCCACAACTTGGAATATGTGTATATATTTTTTTAACAACGAATTGTTGCATAAATAAAATGTCTGATTTTAAAGGTAAATGCTTTGTTTATAATTGTATTTTATTCTTCGTCTTCCATTCACTGCAGGTGTAACATGTATCAGTAATGAAATAGATTTGCATGTTAAATAACGGTTTCAAATGCATAAGCAGTGTCTTCACGGTGTTGCTGTGGTCACTTCAAACCACCAGGGGGCGTCCTCACGTCGTCTAAGAACCTCATGAAGAGTCTTTCCCCAGAGTGCTGCAGGATGACGTTTGTTTGTTGGCCAACCCGCAACTTGTTCTGTTGCCAGAAGTAAATGACAGGTTAGGACCTTACTCTGGTGCTCAGTGTTACCAGACTCAGCACAGGCCGAGAGCTCAGAATGCAATCCAAAGCAATCAACTGCAGCTACACGCTATGCATACACATCATCAAAGATAATATCATAAACAATAATCACGCACACAACCATGCAATAGAATCCTCACAGCTGAGGACACTCGTCTCCCTCTCTCTAATGCACACACACGACTCAAACGTCTGTGTGTGCGTGTGTGTGCGTGTTGCTGTACAGCTTTTCACCCTATCACCTCAAACTCCATGTGTTCTAGGTTGTAACCGTAGCTTTTCTAAACTATGCAACATTTGCATTGCGGACAATGTGCAACAGTGCAGCCGATGGAAGACGCCTCGCAGCAGCATGTTCTCTGGCAGAGAAGCGCTGACAGGGCCTTTCAGAAGAGGTCAGGAGCTACCTAGCCTCTATATTCACACTCAGCCATGAGGAGAACACCAGCATAGTTTTCTGTGTTCATATTTGTTAGTAAATGTTCTGCAGTTTGAATAGTGAACTGGTGGACATTGTAAACTTCTCATAGACCTGCAAGTCAAATCTTTTCTTTTCTTTTCAGAGACCCCCCAATATGTTTATCAAGACGTTCAGGGGGTCTCAAGTGTAAATCAAGGTTCTTGAACCTCATTGTGAGTCTTCCTAATCATAATTCCAAATTCACCGTAACAAAACATATATGAATATATAAATAAATTGTGTTCACCTGTCAAACTTTCCTTTTCAAAGGACATCCAGACTTCCAAAACGCAGAACCTCCTCCCGTGCAGATCATCACCAAAGGAACTGATGTCTGACAAAGCGTTGCATGCTCACAGCAAACTTGCATCATTTGTAAATTTGACATGTCTAATCCTCGTAATGCCCGCTAGATGCAATCTGTCGTGTGTTGCGTCTGTGAGTGAGTGTGCACCTCGGTGTCTGTCCACAGCTGACCTCAGCTCACACTCCGCTGCAGCAAACTGCGCGATAGTTTGGGTGCTCAAGGACCTCTCGAGTTGCAGTGATTCAGACCTTCAGTACTGCAATAAGAGTGAGCCGCGGAGCAGCGGTGAGTCTACTGGTGGTTTCAGGTACTGTTTGCCAAACACAAACCTGAAACCACCAGTAGACTCACCGCTGCTCCGCGGCTCACTCTTATTGTTCTGTAGGTGTGTTTAGCTAACAGCTAGTGGAACTATCAGTACCCAGTGAGCATTTTTTGGTTGAATAGTCGTCTAAAAGACGTCTACGCCCGTCGTTGAAACAACGTTCAGAATTGGTTCAAAAGTGAAAGTTTTTTCGCCGACTATTTGTAGACGTTGATTCAACGTTGAAGCTTAGACCAGATTTAAACGTGATTTGCAATACTATAATTTTTCGTCCTCTACATTGTGCTAATACTAATATATCATGATTTAAAGGCTTACTAAGAAACCACATCCACATTTATCAGTGTATTCAACCTCACCGTGTTTTAACCGTGGATTCAACGCCGAAATGCTTACAGTGCTTCACACATAACACATCAACAGTTTCCACTTACAGGACAAAAGACCAAGTGACACAGCAACAGTTCATTTGTATTTATTAAAGCACAATATAACTATAAACAATGTTCTTTATAAAAAAACATTATCTCCTTTTCCTTCTTTAAATGTCGTTTTCAAAGCCACACAGGAGCCGGTTTCAGGAGACCTGCCATATTGTCAAGCTGGACATCTGTAAATACAACAAGTATTAAAAAACATATTGACTTTTAGACCAGTTTTGAATGTCTCTACACCTAACCCTAACCCTAACCATAGACGTGTCTTCAACAGAACGATGCTGACCTGGATATTACACAATAATGTTGATATATTGCCATAACCCAAACAACAATGTTTTGACCATGATCGGATCGTATTAACGGTAGTACAGTACATTAACTAACACACGTGTCTACTGTTTACTGTTTAAGTATACTGTTCATAACATGCTAACGCTAACAAGCTAGCAGCCTCGCCCGCATGATGAGCAACATGATATTAATGGTATGGTAATGATATTTCGGTTTGCAATACTGGAATGAAGTAGTTCAAGTACTTACAGAGTACGTCGTTAGCGTGAAGCCTCGTTTATTCCGTCAGCTCGTTCACTTCGCTCATGAACTCAGTAAGCTCGAGCTAGCTAGCTCAAATAGTGCCGTGTTCGTTTCCAGCCAGCCTCTAGCTTAGCACATTGCACAGAGTCCGTGCGCATGCGTATTCCAGCAGTAAACACTGAGTTGTATTTTAGTGAACATATACAGACATAATGTGCTCTGCTGTCATTATGATGTCCTGGGAGCTTCTTGTTGACAGCACACAGTCTATAGTTCCATATTTACCACGTTTTATATGAGACATTCAATGGGTTGAAATAACGTCTTCGTGTAGACCACATGAACGGACAGCGTAATATGATTTTGGACAAATGCATTTAAAGTAACCAAAATCGCGTCTCTTTCAACCTACAACTGAACAAACCATCAATATTTTAAAAGAAATTGGTGTTTTGTGACAGGTTGATATTGTAACCGTAATTTAGCCGGTTCAAAACACGGTTAAAACGCGTCTAAGACGTTCAGACCCCATATCAATGCTTTATCAACCAGATATCAACGTTGAATCCGGGTTAGTGCTCACTGGGTACAGACATGACGCAGAGCTTGATGATCTTCAGGTGTTTCTCCTGCTGGCGGGTGGATTTGTATTGAACCGGGAAGTCCGAACGATTACGTCGATTGTCACATTTATTAGTGGTACATTTTTCAGGCATCGGTAAAACATATGGCATTGTCATGACTCATGAACAAACCCGGAAACATGGCCAACGCGGTACAAATTGGGCTACAGTTATGACATGATGTTGCACTTTTATTAATTTCTACAAATAGATATCATGCATATAATTCATGTTTAACAGTTATTGCCATTCTGAAGATATTTTAAGAAAGACTGATTGAAATAAATATTTAACCCAATTTTCAAGTTAGCACAAAGATAGAGAACTAAAGTTAAACATATTTTCAGTTATCGAAATATATATATATATATATTTATGTTCCACCTCATTAGTCTATGTTTCCATTCAAAAATGTTTGAATATGTTTCTTGTGTATTTCAATAAAAAGCTACAGTGACCAAGATGTAATACGTGCGTCACAGAGACGCGTCATCAGTCTGCAGTATGCGTCCTCTAACAGCCTGCACGTGAACAGGGCTGCTGAGCAGCAGAGACTGTTTGTGTCAACGTGATGAAAGCAAAACACGGTTCTACTTTTTCCATCCGCGCTGTTTATCGGACGGAAGAACGTTACGTAGAGCGCGACATGACCCGGTCACCCGCACGCGCGCGCCCGCTTGCGCTTGTTTACTACCGTTAGAGCACAAGTAGGTGGGATTCCTCCTCGGATCCAATTCGCTTGCCGCCGCACCCCCGCGCGCTCTCCCATTGGCTGAGTGCATGTATAAGCACTACGGTTCCACGCGTTTGGACTGCAGACTGTAAACGCCAGCATCTCGCGGACTCTTCGCCCTTCAGCTGTCACTCAGGGTTTTATACCTCGTTTTCTTATCCTGTATGTTTTTTTGGTCGTTTTGAGGATGACGGGTAAAATACGGCTCGTCCGGTCTCTGATGAAGACGGCGGCGCAGGCCAACGTGCCCAAACACATCGACCATTTCTCCAAGTTCTCCCCGTCTCCTCTGTCCATGAAGCAGTTCTTGGATTTCGGTGAGTGGCATCATCTGTGCTGTCCAGCTGTGTTTACCTGCAGAGATGTTCTTGGTTGAGACAGATGGGCTTTGTCTCTCACATCTGTGCCAATGGACTGAGCACGTTCGCTTGTTTATTTTGTATTCATATTTTTTGTGCACGCGCGTGTCTAGTGAGACCTTGATGATTTGTTAGCTGTGAGGACGGTGGAACATTGCTGCTGCTGCTGCTCAGGTTCAAGCAGGCAGAGTGATGATGACAATGACTTCTGTACGAAAATACAAAATAATAAGAATTGCTTTTTCTTCAGACTGAAGGTAGCGCAGGCTGCCTTTGTGGTAGAGCAGGGCTTTCATTTGTTGTTATATTCTACAATTACAATTTTATTTCAGCCGTCCCCTGCTGCATAATTAGTAGTTTACTAAACAGCTAAATCCATAAGACACCTTCCACTTGGAAGGAGTGGTTCATGGACAACAGTTCTGTCTCTGGTTTTATTAATGATTACATCAGCGGCTCTCTTGAGATATTTACTGTGAGGCTGGGGACAGTGAGTTAGGTTCAGGTGCATTCATGGTTCTGCGGAGGGCTGTGCTTTTTAAAACACAGTGAAACCACACTAAGAGTTTTCATGCAGGCCCATAGTGTTGTTCTAGTTACCAACGTTTTTTCTCATGATCCAATTCATTATAAATTAGCTAAATCTTGACCCTGGTCCACTTCCAAGTTTAATAAGCTTTCAACCACATCTCAAGGACTTCATCAGCAAGTTGAGTTCAAACTGAGGCAGTTACAATCCCCCCCCCCCCCCCCCCTCATGGCCGAAGTCCTATCCCATCCATTAGGTCACTTCATGAAAACTAGTCGTCAGACTAGTAATAACTTGTTTCAAGTCCTTTTCCATTGATCAGTAATCCTCTGGTTCTGGTTCTGGTTCTGGTTCTGATTCTGTTCCGTGCTCCAGGTTCGACCAACGCCTGTGAACGCACATCGTTCGTCTTCCTGCGGCAGGAGCTTCCTGTCCGTTTGTCCAACATCATGAAGGAGATCAGCGTGCTGCCAGACCGGCTGCTGGCCACGCCCTCGGTCCGGCTGCTCCACAGCTGGTGAGGCACAGACATGAATATGACTGACAGCTGCATGCATTGATTCAGAGAAAACACGACTCACTGTTTAAGACGACAAAGCTGGACAATGAAGGTAAATGATGGACAGGACTGAGCACAATAGTTCAGAAAAGAATAGCTGTTGACATGATATTATATGAAGATATATGACCTACAATATAATAAAATAATGAACAATATAAAAAACTAAATGTCTATATATATATATATATACATACATGTATATATATCGTCAAATATAAGTTGTAAACAAAACCATAGTGGAAATAAATACATCAATATTTAATGAGTACACAAAAGTCATAGATCATCCTATGGAACTTATTATAATTAATGTATAAGAAAGAAAAGTACGTGTGATATTCCACCTTTCAATCATTTTCCTGTTTTCACTTCAGGCCCTCTGACCCCTCAGACTTGTGAAACACTTTCCTCACCGTGTTTTCTGCAGAGGAGGTCCTCACTTAAGAGCTGTGATGTAGTTAATCCTAATCCGATGAACAGCAGGCCAACACTGCACACATATACATTACAGCACATTACAGAGAAGTGAGAGAGGAGTGACCTTTGTCCCAGTTCCCCCTCTAACCCCGTCTTTCTCCTCCTTCCTCTTCTTCTGTTGCTCGTCATGCCTGCTTGTTATTGCAGCTGAGAGGAACAGCACGTTCCCTTCAGCAGCCTCACTTTACAGAGTCGTACCCTCAGCGTCATCCATAAGAAAGCAGTAACGAGGAAAGGTGTCGAAAGATTGTATTCTCGTTAGCAGTGGCGGCTGGTGGATTTTTTTTGGGTAGGGCCATCCAATCAATTTCAGCAAATAGTATAATTCAATGCAAAAAAAAAAAAAAAAGGTATCAAAAAACGCATTAGTACTTTGCAGTTACATTGTTATCATTTATTCCAACACTGACATAATAAGGACATCTTATTCATACAATTCAGTATATATATATATCATATAATAATAATATTCAGTATAATATGATATATAAATACCATATAATCAAAAAAATACAATATAAATATCATGAATATATTATAATAAAATATAAATATCATATATAGTCTAATAGAACAAGTATATTTTAAGATGCCCCTATGAACCTTGTTTGTTGGAGAAACACCCAATCAGTGCGGTGAGGAAACCTGCATGTTTTTATGACAGTTATTTGTAAAGGAACTTTGCTCTTCTGAGTGGCAAACCTCTCAATGACCTTCTTATTGAAGTCAGGCATGTCCCTGACAAGTTCCTTCTCCATGGAGCACCAGCTGGCAGTGGGTGGAAATGTCCGTCGTCTCGTCTGCTTGAATGGCGATACAATCAGCGTTCTTTACTTCCTCCAGAATGTAATCCCTTACAACCGACAGCATGCAGTCCAACAGCTCATTTTGTACAGTCTTCGACGTCCCTTTAAAAACGCTGGCTGTCTCCAGGTGCTCCTCCAGCACACCGTCGAGGGACGCAACAAAATCCACCAGTCCCTTGAACACGCCAGGGTTGTCCGAGGAGTCAGTCTCGTCATGCCCACGCAAAGCCAACTCAAAAGCCCCACAAAACTTGACACAATCAATTATTTTTGATAAAATGTGCCGGTTTTTATCCACCTCCTCGTTGTGTTTCTTTACCGCAAGCCGGTGACCGTCGTCCAGCTGGGTAGCGAGAACACGCGAGATGAGAACTAGACGGGCACTCCGGGAGAAAAAGACTTCCGGGAGGGTCTGGTCCTCCCGGAAGTCTTTTTTAGGGCGCTGATTGGCTAAATTGTAAGTCACTCATTTATTTCTTTAATCAGTGATTGGCTAAGCTGCTTATTAGACCCGTCTTCCTTGGGCCAAATCGATCTGGCCCCAGCACGTGCACGTGCAGTAGAGACTTGCACGGGGACAGCTGAAAGGTGCACCAGCAGAGAGGACAAGCAGGGAAAAGCATTTATTTTGCGCAGATATCCTATTTTACAAATGTTACTGGGTATATTACATAGCTCAAAAACACAAATATTGACAATTTGTATAATTTATTAATATTATTTAAAATCATTTTTTTTAATAATATTATTATTATGTTTTTCTTTTTTTGTGGCTCAAGGTGGGTGGGGCCAGGCCCCGTGGCCCTCTATTGGCCGGCCGCCACTGCTCGTTAGTGAAATGAGTCATTTGGCACGGCAACATTAGACCTGAAGCTGCGTACTGAAAACACTCTGGTTACATTCCTTCTGAAACCTTTGAGGCGAATTCAAGACTTGTTCCATCTTTTGTCATGGATGTGTGACCTCTGACCTTTGAGCTCATTGTTGGCTTGTAAAGGTCCCATTCTTGGGAGGTTAGGCACACACAACAATGCGGAAAAAAATAATTTTTTTGGTCTTTAAAACTGACATGATCTTGCAATGTTAAGCTGTATGATTTTATGTTTATGTTTTTATTTAGCAGATTAAATAACAGTTGTTTTTCCCAGCTCTCTCATGTTTTCCACAATCTTGACAGCATGCTGTGGAGTCTCTGGGAACTTTCTAGGAATCGCTCACAGGAAATGAGTTCTCACCAGACTCTGTGATTTACTTTGTACTCTTATTTTGAAGGGACAACATTTAATGTTTGCAAACAGAGAACACAACCACAGCCACGTATCACAGTGAAATGTGCTCATGCTCTGGAGACGCAGAATCAAAACAAGGTATTTATACAGGCAACACTGAGAAGACAGGATAAGACAGAGGAGACGGGGAACACAGGTGGGGGCCAGTGTTCTGGTGCGAACCTTCACCGACCATAGTTCCCAAGAGAATGTTTATGCTCAGAGAAAGAGCCGTTGATTAGAGAAAGAACACGCCGGTCCCTTGTCCGGGATAAGACTGAAAGTGACCTCTGTATCAGAACGAATATGTCAATGTGTTCAGACATCCAGACGCCTGTGAAAATGAACTTTCGAACAGCACATATCATCAGAGAATATGAGGAGGACATGTTAAAACATTTTTTACCATCACACTCCACTCTTTTGGTTACAACATAACCACAATTAAACATGGTAAAAAATGTTCAAATACTAACTAGAGAACAAAGGGTAGACTGCCTTTGCCTCTCAGACCCCAGAGGATTATTCTGCCTCTGTTTTGAGGGGTCTGTTCCTAGCTAGATCATGAAAGAAACATAAAACAAATCAATGATGTTGGCGAGAAGAGGGTTGTTCTGCTCTTCGTTTCCCTCAGTTTCCTCTCCATCCTGCTGGAGATCTGTAGTACACTAGAGTTTGTTTAGTCATATCAACATCAATTCATCGCTGCAGTAATCTCCTCAAACATGGTATGAAAGTACATTCAAGATGAATCAAACACTCCACTGCTTCGCTTACCCCCACAGAACCATCAGGTGCCAGCCCCGGGCATCGTCCATATTCATCAGCTGTCTGTGTGATGTTTCTACATAGTTTGCTGCATCGGGTGAGAAACAGGATGTCATTTTGTTTAATCAGGTGGCAACAGATAGTGCAGAGTGATACAATTGTCGCTACTAGACAGTTTGAGGAGGAGAAAACAACTTGTAAGGCACATTTGAAACCTGTTTGGTCAATTTCTGGTGTCATGCGGAACAGAATTGTTCCCAGCGTGTAATGTTCGTTTGGTTGTATTTTCCTATTTATTGATGGTCAATTTTATCTTCTCAATTTCCCGCTGTAATATTGGATTAATTATTATTGATTCTGATTCTGATTAAAGCAAAGCATAGCAAAGCAAAACATAGTTCCCCTTATCCCACATAGCCCTGGCTGTCTAAAGTTATCAATTTCTGCGATGTTAGTTATATCACTGAGCTCTTTTGTTTCTTACAGACACCACTAACCCCTCTGAGCGTGTTAGTATCTTCACTGGTCAGACAAATGGCCACAGAGGCTTCAAATCCCTGTTCTTCCAGACTCACCCAGAGGGAAACAGGTGCCCCAAGATTAGGAGTTATCAGTGCAACTATTTTGTTGTTTTCTTTCTCTGCTATGTGGACAGCTGGTGTGCTGGTGTGCTGAGGAGAACTTAAAACGGTCGGTGCATTCCAAGTTGTCGTAACCTTGTGCGTGGACTATTATGATCCTCCCGAGTGGAAGAGACAACAATTTATTTTCTTTTTAACATTTTTCTTTATCCCATTATGTTCATCTTGTCCAACCAATGATTTAGGCTCGGCAAGATATGTGTTCTCAATTTTTTAGTTCATTGTACCATTAGTTATTTCAATTAACCCTGCTGACTGTGGGTGATAAGAGCAATGATATTTCGTGTTTTTATTCCAAATACCTCAGCCAAGTTTTATTACTCTGTTTACAAAATGTATATCATTATCACAATAATTTATTACTGGTATTTCAAAATGTTCTTTACCCTTAGTCAAAGCTTTTGCTTCCGTAATAACATCTCGATCAATTTAAAGTATCTGTCAATTATTGTCAAACAATATTTCTTCTCTGCATATTAGTTTAGTTCAATGAAATCCATGCAAATATGTTGAAATTGATTATATTTTCAGTAGTTTTTTGAAACCTGGCTGCAATTGAAACCTGGCTGCAAAGACCCTCTTTATCATAGATACCTTCCCCCATGTTGAGACATGGTCCAACCCATGGCTCAACCGTATATCTATATAAGGTCTTAGGTAATATTAGTTTGCCCTCAGGTCATTCCCAGAAAGTTTGTTTATTTTGCAGTTTTGTTTTATCCAATAGGTTTTTATTCTTGCTGTATCGCATTTGTTTGCCTTTTAAGATCTCGTGATCTAAATGTTGCACTTCAAAAGAAAATTTGGTATCAATTAAAGGCAGCAGCAAACAGAAAAGTCTTCAATCTTGATTTAAATGAGCTGAGAGTCTCAGCAGACCTGCAGCTTTCTGGGACTTTGTTCCTTTTGTTGTTGTTTTTGAGTGCTAATGAGATATGGAATATCGTTCTGTACCTTTGTAGAGAAAAGAAATTATTTAACCTTATATCAGTTTGAGTTACCCACACCTTTAGCATAGAGTGGCATAGTTACTATCTGTATCGATAGTGATGACCTTGTCTTTTCTCAGTTCGCCTCTGTGAGAGTCATTCGTTCTGCAGCTTTGTGCTGGAAAAAATGTTTGAGACTCAAATTTTAACACTTTATTATTCGTCACTATTGCATATCCCGTTGCATTTTTACCATCTAATTTTTTCCTACACGAGTCCTCAACAAGCATAGTCAGATCTGCGTCTTCAAATGGAATGTAAACCCCCTCTGTAGTCTACTGTTTGTGTGAATGACCTGTCATAATTTGGCAATCCCAACACTGATGGACTTGTTAACATCTTATTTAATACCATTAAAGCTTCGTCTGCTTCAAGAGTCCAGCACAATTTGTTGTGTGCTGCCCTAGGTTCATCATAAATCCATTTTGATAAAGGTTTAGCTAATTCATCGTAATTAGGAACCTAACGTTTACAGAAATTAGTCATTCTTAAGAATGACATCATTTGTCTTTTTGTTTGCTTTGAGAATGGCTTCTTCTCTTTTGTATCAGCCATTCTTCGATAAATCATAACCCAAACATTTCACGTTTTCTTTTCCAAAGCTGGAGTTTGTCTTTGCTTACTTTATGATCATGTTCATCCATATAAAGTGACATTCTTCCCCTGGTGGGTCGAATTTAGCTATTTTAGTTGCATTAATTGCTTTCAAAGCCTCTTTCTCTGCAGAGGAGAGAGAAATGTCTCCCTTAGTTTGTTTAACTTTAGATAAGAGCACGGCCTTTGCTGTGACCGTGTCCTAGTTTATCAACACTGCAGTAATAATTTGGTGAGTTAGAAACCTCTTGCATACAACAGTCAATCATTTATTCAAACCACTTTCATTCTCTTAATGGTACCGATAGATATTCTGTTTGTACCTGCTCCAAAATCAAACAAAAGAAAATAAAAAATATTTCACACCCTTCAATATCTCTGACCCCACAATTGTATTTGATATAGTTCCAATATGTCTATCTATTATTCTTTACCGTCAGTTTGTGTCTGTGCATCAGTGTGTGGGTGCGTGTTTTTACATGACCTGCATCTGTTGAATGTGGTGTCCATACGTCCCCCTCCTCCGATGTCCTCCCCATGTCCACTCTCTCTCTCTGGTCCTGCAATCACGTGCCCAGTGTCCCATCCTTCCACAGACGAAGCAAGCCCAACTCCGTCCACCTTTGCTTCCCCCTCGAGCCCTCCTCCCCCTCTGCTCGTCCCTCGTCCTCCGCTCCGTCCGCGGAAAGCTCCACGTCTTTTTTGTCTCGGAAATACACATTAGAACAAACATGTTTAGACACCTCATTAGACACCTCATTATTACCATCATCATAGTCAATAACATATGTGTCAGCATTCTGTTTGCCTTTTTTCTTTTTCTTTTTCTCTTTGGTTATTCAGCACTGTTGCTTAAGTAAAATCTGATTAGTCTGACATTTGTAAAGGTGGTTTACCGTGTGTTATGCCAATTCTGTTAGATTCTGGCTCGTAGAGCGGTCTGCCTAAAGTCTCGCTCATGACTTTTCCCAGCACCGTCGCGAGCTCAGTTGTTGTGTCTGTGTTCTGTCTGAGAACCTGGGACAGCGGGAGGCGGGAGAGAGAGGAGAGGAGAGGAGTTTTCTGATCGGGGGAGCCCGTGAAGTCTGAGCAAGCTCCTGCCGCCTGTGGAAGATCTGGGGGTGAAGCAGAGGGTGGGGGAAACACTCGGAGGGGGCCGCCTCCCTCTCTAAGCTTGGATACAAATCAGGAGAATTAGTCACGTTATGTTCACATTCTTTGTCATTTTCTTATCTCATCTATATTGTCCTGTAGTCGTATCAGTCTTTGTCTTTTCTGTTCCCCTTTTTTTTTTTTTTTTTTTTCTTTTTTTTTTTTTTTCCCGCTCCTGCCCCTCTGATAACCACATTTTTGCTTTGGTTAAAACCTCTTTTCGTCCCTCTTTGCTGGTATTAGCCCATTTTTCTCAAAAGTCTTAATTATCATTATCTTTACTTTATAGGGAAGAAATTGAGTAGGCCTAACTCTTTTAGCTTCCTATAGATTTTTTACAGTAAAACGAAGATGAAGTAGAAGCAACATCATTCACGGTTCTCCCTCAGTTTACTAATATTTTTCACTCTCTGTTCTTTTTTTTTATAAGAATACCGCTCCCTTAGTTCTGATGGCTTAAGGGAGGACCAATTCTAGATTTCCCTAAGTAAATGATTCCCACCAGTCTGGTTCACTAAAAAAGGATCTCGTCACTCCACCCTCTCCAGCACAATCCTGGCCTCTCAATTTACCAAAGGATTCTCGTGTGAGAATCTGGCGGAGGTCTTTGGCAAGAGTCCTAGACTCCCCGTGCACGGTTTCAGGTTCAAAGCTGAAGAGAAGTGGAGGTATTGCGATCCGGCCGACCATTATGTGTAACATTCTTTAATCATTTAAACGCATACTAATTAGTCATTTACATTTTTTCCCAACATTCCCAGAAAGTTCATACTATCAGTATAAAGTCTAATAACAACACTGAATAAATGAATAAATCAATGAATCAATAAGTCAAGAAATGAATAAAAGTAGAAATGAAGAAATGTCCATTTTAACTACTTAATAAGTGAAAGCATAAAAACAAAATAAACTCAATAAGACAATAAGAATTGAATACAATCAAAACACTCCAATCGTTCTTCCAGAGCCAAAAAAATAGAGAGATGCAGATCTGAGTGTGTGTGGAATGTGTGGAGCGCTCAACGCTTTTCTTTTCTGTGTGTGTGTTTTCTGTGTGTCTTCCAGGCAGTTGAGGGAAACACAGAGCCAAAAGGAGGAATGTGTGTGTGTCAGGGGACAGGAGGAAAGATTGTTTCTGTGCGTGCAAAGCAGGTCTTCATTGCGAGCAAATGTATGTTTGAGTGTGTGTGTCTGTGGAGTGGCTCCCCGTCGGGGAATCGAACCCCGGTCTTGCCTCCGCGTGACAGGCGGAGATACTGTCCACTATACTAAGTGTCAAAGCTTTTCTTTTCTTCTCTTTTCTTTCCCTATTTTCATAGATAGATAGATAGATAGATAGATGTAAAAGCAGCAATTTACATAGTAAAATATAACATGTGGAATGCACAATATCTACAGTACAATAAAATATCCGAGCAGATATTGAATTGAAGGAAGATTCACAAAAAAATAAGGCAAGTCCGATTTTTCACAATCATCTCTAAGTCCTTATCTCGAACCTTTTTTTTTCCACTCTTTTCATTCCTTTCAGTTTATCTTCTAAATCCCAGAAGCCCAAACTCCCTTGACCAGTATGGAAGGCATTCCAGACATAACTCTCCGTGTTTCTGTCGCATTAATTCAATTTTTGCCACCCATGCCCTATGGTGTGGGCGTCGACGCTATCTTAGTACAATGCAATCGTCACTGCAAAGTTGAGGTTTTTTATCCCTAAGGAAAACTTCACAAACCCTTTTTAGATGTTTCTTTTAGGTCAAAAACGCTGAGAAAAGACCCTGTTAGACATTTCTTTCAAGTCAAAAACACTGAGAAAAACCTGAGACGTTTCTTTTATCTTTAGGCCAAAAACACTGAGAAAAACCTTTTTAGAGTAGAGGCACGATCAATGTTACGATCTCAAAAAGCTCCATTATTCTGAGTTAAAATCGTTATCGTAAAATGTCACTTCGTTCTCCCCATAAACTCACATGAATTAATACGTCAGAAACCTTGATATAAAAAACCCCAGCTGTATTACCCAAATAATAATGATTCCTTGATCACTCATCTGTGTCTGTTACGCTTTACGTCTTTACAGATTTATGTTTACAGTTTACAATTGGAATTTCAACTTCTTACCCTGATTTGTAGAAATCAATTATTTTCGTTGGATACGCGTGCCGTCAATCAGGTCTCCTCGGTACCGCCGGTTCTCTCTCTCTTGTCCAAATTAAAAAAAGCCTTCTCCTCCGGACGGTTCCCGTGGAGCCTGACGAACGGTCAGCGTACCCTGCTCGCAGCGCCAAATTGTGGTAGAATATTTCCTTTAACAGTTCAGGTGAAGTTGGTTTTATCCAAAGTGTTCAAAATAGACAGAGTCTTGATGAATGATCAAAGTTTCAGAAAGTCAATTTAATGTTTGCAAACAGAGAACACAACCACAGCCACGTATCACAGTGAAATGTGCTCATGCTCTGGGGACAGCAAATCAAAACAAGGTATTTATACAGGCAAGACAGAGAAGACAAGATAAGACAGAGGAGACGGGGAAGACAGGTGGGGGCCAGTGTTCTGCTGCGAACTCTCACAGACAGTAGGTCTTCAGCAAATGTTTAGGCTAACAGAAAGAACAGTTGATTACTTAAGAACACTCTGGTCGCTTGTCCAGAATAAGACAGAAAGTGACCTCTGTATCAGAACGAACATGTCAATGTGTTCAGACATCCAGACTCCTGTGAAAATGAACTTTCTAACAGCACATATCATCAGAGAATATGAGGAGGACATGTTAAAACATTTTTTACCATCACACTCTTCCAACCAGCTGCTCACGGTCTGCTGTATGTGGGGGTGTGGGAGGGGGCTTGTTTCAGGTAATAGTGTTGGGGTCTGAGCATATGGCTGCACATGTGCTGTGAACAAAGAAAATCAGGCCTTCCCTTTTGCAAGCAAAGGTTTCATCCTGATTGTGGTTTGATGAGCACCAAACCCCCTCTGAAGGACTTTCACATTAGGGTGTGAATTCCCCCCCCCCCAAAAAACTATGGTTCCTGAAGTCACCTGAGAGCACCGCTGCAACCTCATTGGCCGAGAGCCAAGACAGCACCAGGACCCCTGTGGTTCAGCCACTGTTCAACAAAACTGACTGCAGTTCACACCTCCACGCTTTTTCCCTTCGACCTCGGTCGAGCAAGGGAGCAATCGCTGTTCTTCACCCTGGACATCCGTCCCTGGGACGCAAGGAGACGCATCAGCTTTCTCCCCCCCCAGCATCGCGCTGTCGACGAAAGCCTCGAACCCTCACCAAACCCTGACAGGTCTTATGCCATTTTCGCTGGTCGAAAACAGCAGTTGTTCTTTTTCTGAGTCTGGCCTCCTCACGACACAACGGACGAATCCCTTCCACGATTCCTCCCCGTGTTTTCTTTTTGTGCACATTCCGGCAAAGCAGCAGCTGAAAAACTCGCTCCTTCCCGAAGATTTCCGATGAGATGTACGGACCACAGCGTCTCAATCCGATGTTAAATCATCCTCTCTGCAGCGAGGATTGATCACGTCCAGCGCCCGCTCCAGAACGAGCCGCGTCAACGGACCGAAACAGCCGCCGCTTAAACAGCCGCGCTGATCTACAAGCAGCCCCACTTTTTCCTTCAGGACAAAGAAAGCACGATTCTCAGCGGCCACTCTCCCCGCCACAAAGAAGCGTCTCAAACAGTAAGCGTTCATTTGTGCATCTGGGCTAGCTTAGCTTAAATTAACTTTACGTTAATTCAGGTTAATTCATTTGTATGTTGATATTCCCGTGTTTTTGTGTGTTTTGTTACTATTGCGTAATATCAAGGTATTGCGCAACACTCAGCGGGCCCCAGCTCCGCTCCACTGTGCATTGCCCGTATTCTGTTCGCGTTAAAGACACCGTCGCAGTATACGGAGGTAAATACACAAACATCACGGACCAGAGAAGTTCCGTTTGTATTGTGTATTAACTGCATTGACTGTTTTCTTTGGGATTATTTTCATTCATTTGTATTCAACTTTGTGGGATATTTCTCTCTTCATTAACTCGGCTCTGTGAGTGAGCAGAGGGCCGTGTTCATCACTGCGTAAGCTGCCGACAGTTCAAGACGACAACGGTATGCTTATGCATGAGAGAATAACGTACTTATGCTCCTCAGGATATCGCAGCAGAAGTTTGATTTATGTTGACTTACGATTTCTCTCCACCTTTTCTTGGCTCACCCTCCTGCCAACACAGCAGGAGGTGACCCCCACTCTCTCTCTCTCTCTCTCGTAAACGCACACACACAGCGACCCCCCCTTCTCCTCCGCCAGTTTGCCCAAGTCACTCGACTAGGCCATCTAGTGGTGGGTCACGGTAGCACCTTAAGGTTCACCCCCCCCCCCCCCCCCCAGTTTGTCTAAGTCCCTCGACTACGCCATCTGGTGGTGTTCAGCGGTAATACCTTAAGCCCTCCCCCTTTTAACCCACAGTCTCACCCCCCTTCTGCTTGGTGGCCAGCGGCCATCTTTGTAGTCTTTGACTGTGAGTGTTAAGGGCCCTCACCCCCCTTCCTTTTATACACAGACACACACACACACATACACATACACACATACTTATATACACACCCTCCTCCTCTTTTATTTCATTTCTTTAGATATTAGGTACATACAATTGTATGATGGCGTTTGTTGATTGCGATATTAATTGATCTGATCTTTTATTATTCTAATTTAATAAACTCTATTATACTTTAAAGAGCAGTCGTCTGTGATTAATGGTGCATATGTATGTGATGATCTGTATGTCGTAGCCTGCGCTCGGATTCACACCTTCACTGTCACTGATGAGTGACTACTAATTATGAGACTTAGTTTTATCGTTTGGTTATCGGTCCCTGTTCGCAGGGTGGTGCCCCGTTATTATTAATAACCATTAATAATTGTTATTCACATTAATAATTCTATTGATGTCAAGAATTCAGTTTCTTAAAAGCTGATAACTCAAACACAAGCCCCTATTGATCCCAACAATAGTCACATGCGAGTTATTTTCTTATATTTTCTTACACATATATTGTGCGTCAGGGTCAGAGATGGATGATGTGTTTACATCCTCTCTGGCTCCTCCCCCTCCTTCTCTCTCTCCTTCTCTCTCTCTGTTTTTCTGTCCTGCTCGCCCAGAGTGGATAGCCAGTGACTCTCTCCTGGTGTTTGTGTTCTCTCAGGTACATCCAGAGCCTGATGGAGATCCTGGAGTTTCTGGACAAGAGCCCCGATGACCACAGAGTCCTTGAAATGTGAGCGCAGCACACTGATGTGAAAAACAAGAGACAGGGTAACCTTTCACTCTCAACGTTTTCCTCGAGCCTAAAGTCTGCCTTCTTCCTCTCCCTCTGTCCTGTCCTCTTCCTCCCCTCTTCTTTCCATCGCCCACTGATCCCAGGTTTGTGGAGGTCTTGGAGTCCATCAGGAACCGGCACAACGAGGTGGTTCCCACCATGGCTCAGGGGATCATCGAGTTCAAAGACGCTTTGGGCCAGCAGGACGCTGTTACCGACCACAACATCCAGTACTTCCTGGACCGCTTCTACACCAGCCGCATCTCCATCCGCATGCTCATCAACCAGCACAGTGAGCAGCCACACACACGCACGCGCGCGCACACACACACAGACACTCAGACAGACAGACACTCACACATACACTCTCTCTCTCTCTCTCACTCACACTCACACTCACACCCACACACTCACAAAACTAAACGCACACTTCCGAGATGGTTTGGACACTGGAGTTGCTGCCCGGTTCTGTTCAGTTCAGATTGTGTCAACCTGTTTTAACACACTTATAACTAACTACTATTAGTTATGGTAGTCATCCTCAAATTAGAACTATTTCTTCTTTGTCGACTCTCTTGCAGCTCTTGTCTTCAATGGCAACACAAACCCCGCCCACCCCAACACCATCGGCTGTATCGACTCCATATGTGACGTGCCAGAAGTTGTGCGAGGTGAGAGGGGGAGAGAGAGAGAGAGAGTTGAGAAACCTGAGCCGGCTCTAAGTGTAAACCTGAGCCAGCCTTAACTTTAAGAGGAAAGTCTTAAGCCTACTCTAAGGGGCCCAACAACAGTGTTTTTGTGTTCTATTTATTTTACAACTGGAAATAAAAACCGCACCATTAATAAAGCCGGTTGATGATTGAGTCAGAGCTGCTGCTCATCCGTCTCAATGTTAAAGCTGAAGAGTCAGAGCAGCTGGTTGTGATCATCACACTTATCAGCCAGGGTGTGTGTCCCGATGATAAGCTTGTTATTTGTTACATCTGTGTATCATTCTGTCGGTTTTATCGTGTCTATGCGGGTGCAAAGAATGGAGTTTTCTTCTTCTTCCTGTCTCTCTAGATGCCTATGAGAGCGCTACACTGCTGTGTCAGCAGTATTACCTGGGAGCACCAGAGCTGGAGCTGAGGCAGATGAATGGTAGGACTCACTCAGAGGTTTTATCCGTTGCTAATGTGTGTGTTTGTGTGCGTTGAGGCGTTGACTGTTGTTTTGCTCCCCTAGCCAACAACAGCAGAGAGCCCATCCACATCTCATATGTCCCGTCTCACCTCTACCACATGCTCTTTGAACTCTTCAAGGTAACACATCATACTGCATGAGATGTGTTATACTCTGTGCAGTAGTGAGGAGTATAACTAGTATTGCAGTTCCATAAAGTTGGACGACTTGAAGCGACAGTTTATGTTCAGAGATGCAGCAGCAGAAGGAGATATACGGTGACTGTTAGTCCATAGCATGGGTCAAACTCTAAATCCACTGGATCCTAAATTTCCCACAATGCAGCTTTGCACCCACTTGTTGCAACACAGGCTTTCAGTGAATAACGTGTCCTCTAAGGCCCTGATCAGACAGAGTGTTCTGCAGGTTGAACATTGATGTGTTTTTGTAGAAGATGAGCGGTCTGAGTGTTTGTTTGCTGTTTGATTCGTCCCGTTTCTTGTGGTTGCTAGGCACCAACCGAATGACTGCTCACGTTAACGTAACACAAACCACCAACTGTACGCTACCTCAAAGTAAATAGTCCAGTTTAAATACATGAAAACAACCTGAAACCTCCAGTAAGAGCCTCAGCAGCTGTTGGTATGAAGAAGCAACCAATCATCTTCTGTTATCAGCATGTTCAGAGGATACGTTTGTGCTTCTAAATACTGCACCATAGTTGCTACATTGATCCAAAATAAATATATATTCCAACCGACTTCAGCAATTGGTTCAGTCCGGGTTTTAGAATACACTGAACTTCCTTTGATGTCTTATATTTGCTGAATGCGTAAGGTGCTGGTCCCAGCAGCTGATAAGCCTCTGTGTCTCCTCTGTAGAATGCCATGAGAGCAACCATTGAGAACCACGAGGCCAGCAGGACCCTCCCCCCCATCAAAGTCATGGTCGCTCTGGGGGGAGAGGACCTGTCAATCAAGGTGAGTGACTATAAATACAGATATAACTCTAGAATCGTCTTTACTTGACATCCGCGATATGTTGGTGATGTTTCTTCATGTCCGACCCCAGTTTTGTGCTGAACTTCTGTTGCACTGCATGGACTTAACCCCACTGAGAGCAAGGCAAGCAGACACCATTCATAAAACCCCAGAATGCATCAGCACACGTCAATACAACATTTACCATTCATAAAACCCCAGAATGCATCAGCACACGTCAATACAACATTTACCAAGCTTTCTGGAATGTCACAGGTTGAATGAACAAGAAAGGTGTTACTTGAATGCCCCAAACAGTTAAACCAAGAATAGAAACAAAGTTGGTTTCATTAATACTTCTTAATCCCAAAAAACACAGTGATCCTCCCTGTACTACAGCCCAGGAGCGGACTAAGGGAAAAAAGTGGCCCGGGAGTTACTGTCAGACCGGCCCACTCAATACACGGCGCGTTGCCCACTCAATGCATCGCACGTATCGACCAGTCAGTGGCCTACTTGGAAAAATACCCATACACTTAACATTATTTTGGATGATTACAAAGAAATTGCATCATATATGTTTTTTTTTAGAACATTTGGATCCACCAATTTGTCCGGATGGACACATTGAATAAAATGATACTTGCTATTGTAACACTCCAAGGTAGGTATAGTTTGCTAGATGAATATGCTGAACTCTGTGCTAGTATCAGATGGTTACATGCAGTGGCGCTGGTGCACATGTTCTAGGTAGGGCTGTTTTCGATTTCCCTTTAATAACTTGAGGGTTACCGTAATAATTCCTTTTAACAGGAAACGATACAATCTAACTAAATTCAGGTTACCTTTAATTCGAGTTTACAACAAATGCAACACACACAATTTGGAAAAATGAAATGAAAGAAAACCCCTCGTTGCTGGCAGGATGTGTCGCCTGAAGTGTGGAAGTCCAAACTCTTAGTCCGCTTCACTCAAGAGAGCAATAAGATAAAAGTGTGGTACCTTAGTTAATGCTGCTGATAAATCGGTATTACATTACTAATCCCCTCCCCCCAAAATAAAATAATAGTAATATGATAAATAAAAAAATAAAAATATCTACATAAAAGGCTGTAGTGATCTAGAATTAATTGTGGAAGGATAACATATAGCAGATATGTCACTATCTATATGTGGCATTCTAAACGTGAAGAGGCGGGGCTTAGGCGGCTTGTCTGTAGTTCAGATCAGACGCTCCGTGACCTACTATCGACCAGAATGCCCTGAATCGATTTGAGGACGCTGATTGGCTAAATTGTATTTCACTCATTTATATCTTGAATCAGCATTAAAGCATCATTGGCTAAACTGCTTCATAGACCCGCCTCTTTGGGGCAGATTGCACGCTGGGTGTGTGAGTGTGTGTGTGTGTAGTGGTGTTGCGCCGGCTCGCAGATGGAAACCACGAGTGTGAATACAGATCGCGAGGAGTAGTATAAATCTTCGTCAGTGACCGGCCCAAACCCCGTCGGCCTACCGGGGTATCCCCGATGGCCAGCCCGCCCCTGCTACAGCCTGAGATCTCAACCCTTTCTTAACATTGTAATGGTAATCGTTTTAGACATGGGGGCGTGTCATTGTACTGCTGAGGACGGGGACAGCAGAAAATCCATATCAGTTAAAGTGTATGCTATATTTAGAATATTGTCTGACCGGGAACTAGGCTGAAGGTGAGACTGACTGAAAGATAAAGCGGTGAACATATCCCAAATATAGCATCGACCTACGCTGAGGTGGCTGAAATAGGTTTTGGCGCTGCCGACGGCGGGACAATGCGGCGTGCACTGTAGATAGTACACTGACTATGGATAAGTACCTGATACAAACCAAACTGAAATACTTAAATATACCCAAAGCATCCCCATTACGTATGATCTCCGTCCTCCAGATGAGTGACAGAGGAGGCGGCGTTCCCTTCAGGAAGACGGAGCGTCTGTTCAGCTACATGTACTCCACAGCTCCCCGACCCTCCATAGGAGACAAGCACAGAGCCCCACTGGTGAGCAGCTCGCACACAAACACACACCATCAACCGCAATATGAATACGCGAGGAGAGCTAACGTGTGTGTGTGTGTGTGTGTGTGTGTGTGTGTGTGTGTGTGTGTGTGTGTGTGTGCGTGTGCAGGCGGGGTTCGGCTATGGTCTGCCCATCTCTCGCCTCTACACTCGCTACTTCCAGGGAGACTTGAAGCTCTACTCCATGGAGGGTCACGGCACCGACGCGGTCATACACCTGAAGGTAACACACTGTCTACACACACATTCATGCACCAACATATCGCTCGATCAGGGCTCCATTCTCTAAATATCATTGTCATTATATTTCATCATGTACATGAAGTCTTTCCTGGAAACACTGGTTGACTGGCTGGGTTTAGTTTCAGCACTTGTTTCTCTGACGACATTTCAAGATACATTTTAAACTGAAAATCAAAGTCTGTGTCAAATAGTTAACTGTCGAATAAAGCTAAGAACTACTACTGCTGTAGCATCCCTGCATCGATCGTCTGCCCTCTGTCTCCGTCTCTAGGCGTTGTCTACGGACTCGGTGGAGAGGCTGCCAGTTTTCAACAAGACCGCTTTGCGTCACTACAAGCTGAGTTTGGAGGCGGACGATTGGTGCGTTCCCTCCAAGGAGCCACTGGACCTTGCCGTGTACCGCGCTTCCAAGTGATTCGGTCATGACCTGTGACACGACTTCTGCCACAAACCCTCACAAGCTGACCATGAATAAATGTCCATCAAGAGACGGAACCAGAACTATTACCCCGGCGGTGGACGGGAGCTGAGGTGACCAAAAGTGGCCGAGGAAATAAAAAACCAAGACGGATCATCTGCGTCCTGATCGTCTGCGTCCTGCTCGTCTGCGTCCTGCTCGTCTGCGTCCTGCTCGTCTGCGTCCTGATCGTCTGCGTCCTGATCGCCTGCGTCCTGCTCGTCTGCGTCCTGCTCGTCTGCGTCCTGATCGTCTGCGTCCTGATCGTCTGGGAACCTCCTGGATTGGACCTCTCTCTTGTTTTCTGTGTGTGGTTTGGATAGAGTGAGAGAACAATGGGGTTGACCTTTAAGATAGCGGACAGTCAAAGACGCAGTGGTGGAGATCCAGAAAGACACAGCGAGATGGAGAGGTGAATTGAGCTAATGGTAGGGCTGAACAATTTGAAGAAAATATCTTATTGTGCACATGATCCGACCAACATTGGGATTAGTGGAAACATTCCACCCAAACATTAGCGACCTGTTTTGCTGATTCCTTTTCATTGAGTTATTTCTCGGGTGCTTCTCAGCCAATCAGGTCTTTAGGTGTGAAGGTGCCAGCGGAATGTTTTCCTCAGAGACAGAACGTGCACATTGACAGACAAGTGCATTCTGTTCTTTTTCCCTCAAGAAACAGAACATTTCGTCTTTCTTTAAGGTGCCTGATGTTTCAATCGTTCTCACTCCCAACTCGTCAAATATCAAACGCTTGGTCGGTGACCCTGATACCGTCTGATACCGACGCACCCTTTAGCGACTGTATGAGACCCAACTAATCATTATTAGACTGTCAGCGCAACTGAGAAAGAGCAGGAAGTCTGCATAGGGCAGGACTTTCACCCAGGTGACCGCTGGTGGTGTCCCGCGTGAAACTGTTGACTTATTTTACTCTACTTTTTTACGTCACTCTGTTACGTAACGAAAGTAAAGTAGTCAACATACGTATTATACCCAAACCACAATCGTTCCCGAAGCCAAACCAAGTACTTGTGTAGCGCAAGTAAACCTAGAAACCAAGTAAACCTAGAAACCAAGTAAACCGAAAAACCAAGTAAACCGAAAAACCAAGTAAACCAAGAAAC
The DNA here is from genome assembly GCA_028022725.1 of Lycodopsis pacificus. Classification (NCBI taxonomy): domain Eukaryota; kingdom Metazoa; phylum Chordata; class Actinopteri; order Perciformes; family Zoarcidae; genus Lycodopsis; species Lycodopsis pacificus. Next base: position 23,162,026 of record CM051702.1, read on the forward strand.
TAAGTAAACCTGGAAACTAAGTGAACCCACCTTGGAAGTTCATTTTGAAAAGACACTGCATGAAACAAACAGGAACTCCCAAGCTTTTCATGACAGGTGTAACAAAGGGATGCTTGAGGGGTCCATAGTTTGAGGAGGGGTCCATAGTTTGAGGAGGGGTACCATAGTTTGAGGAGGGGTCCATAGTTTGAGGAGTCGGGCCGCATACCAAGTGTTGGTATTTGACAGGTTTGCAGACAGACACTGATTAAGGATCATCTGTTAATGTTCAGCAGGTACTGTAACAATGCCAAAGAGTTATGTATGCAGACTGCAGACAGTCATGGTTATCCATTAATGGGCTTTGATAAACGTGTGGAACGCCTCTCAATCAGTGAGTCGTTGAAGACCTGTATCGGGTCCAGACTGCAATGAGTGTATTTGACTCTGTGTGAAAATATCTGTATATTGATAATCACTTCTCACTGACATCGTGATTCACTGTGTGTGTTTGCAGATACATGTGGCCTTGACATGTGAAGTGTATGTATTCTATTGTATATTTGAACTGTTCATAATACTTCTTTGACCTTTGTCCCAGTTCCCCCTCTAACCCCGTCTTTCTCCTCCTTCCTCTTCTTCTGTTGCTCGTCCTGCCTGCTTGTTATTGCAGCTGAGAGGAACAGCGTTCCCTTCAGCAGCCTCACTTTACAGAGTCGTACCCTCAGCGTCATCCATAAGAAAGCAGTAATGAGGAAAGGTGTCGAAAGATTGTATTCTTGTTAGCAGTGGCGGCTGGTGGATTTTTGTTTGGGTAGGGCCATCCAATCAATTTCAGCAAATAGTATAATTCAATGCAAAAAAAAAAAAAAAAGCTATCAAAAAACGCATTAGTACTTTGCAGTTACATTGTTATCATTTATTCCAACACTGACATAATAAGGACATCTTATTCATACAATTCAGTATGTATATATGTATATATATATATATATATATATATATCATATAATAATAATATTCAGTATAATATGATATATAAATGCCATATAATCAAAAAAATACAATATAAATATCATGAATATATTATAATAAAATATAAATATCATATATAGTCTAATAGAACAAGTATATTTTAAGATGCCCCTATGAACCTTGTTTGTTGGAGAAACACCCAATCAGTGCGGTGAGGAAACCTGCATGTTTTTATGACAGTTATTTGTAAAGGAGCTTTGCTCTTCTGAGTGGCAAACCTCTCAATGACCTTCTTATTGAAGTCAGGCATGTCCCTGACAAGTTCCTTCTCCATGGAGCACCAGCTGGCAGTGGGTGGAAATGTCCGTCGTCTCGTCTGCTTGAATGGCGATACAATCAGCGTTCTTTACTTCCTCCAGAATGTAATCCCTTACAACCGACAGCATGCAGTCCAACAGCTCATTTTGTACAGTCTTCGACGTCCCTTTAAAAACGCTGGCTGTCTCCAGGTGCTCCTCCAGCACACCGTCGAGGGACGCAACACAATCCACCAGTCCCTTGAACACGCCAGGGTTGTCCGAGGAGTCAGTCTCGTCATGCCCACGCAAAGCCAACTCAAAAGCCCCACAAAACTTGACACAATCAATTATTTTTGATAAAATGTGCCGGTTTTTATCCACCTCCTCGTTGTGTTTCTTTACCGCAAGCCGGTGACCGTCGTCCAGCTGGGTAGCGAGAACACGCGAGATGAGAACTAGACGGGCACTCCGGGAGAAAAAGACTTCCGGGAGGGTCTGGTCCTCCCGGAAGTCTTTTTTAGGGCGCTGATTGGCTAAATTGTAAGTCACTCATTTATTTCTTTAATCAGTGATTGGCTAAGCTGCTTATTAGACCCGTCTTCCTTGGGCCAAATCGATCTGGCCCCAGCACGTGCACGCGCAGTAGAGACTTGCACGGGGACAGCTGAAAGGTGCACCAGCGGAGAGGACAAGCAGGGAAAAGCATTTATTTTGCGCAGATATCCTATTTTACAAATGTTACTGGGTATATTACATAGCTTAAAAACACAAATATTGACAATTTGTATAATTTATTAATATTATTTAAAAAAAATTGTATTATAATTTTTTATTTTATTTTTTTGTGGCTCAAGATGGGTGGGGCCAGGCCCCGTGGCCCTCTATTGGCCGGCCGCCACTGGTCTCATCAATATTATTTGGTGAATTAATTTCTGCTGATTCAGGGAGTTCTGGCAGCAGTTTGTGGTAGTCTTAATGTGTGTGTGTGTGTGTGTGTACAGGCCTTTGAACTGTGCAGGCTGTCCAATCAGCCACTGAGTCAATCATTTGCCTGATATCAGACAGAATTGTCGACTTGTTGAACTGGAGCTCAGTGGAGTGGGCGGATTCCAAGGTCTGGACAGAGTCGAGAGTTATATAAGAAGATGTGCAATAATGTGTGCGTGTGTATTTCTTTGTGTAGACGACCTGGCATAGCTTACAGCACAAGGGATAATGCAGGGACTTTGGCCACCATGCCAGGTGTGCTTGCTTCACTTATCACGCAGTGTGTGTGTGTGTGTGAACATTAGCTGTATTGCAACCCACGGTTCTATGAGGTGTAGTCCTCTCAGAGCTGTCACTGTTGGATACATTCCAAGCAGCAACTTCCGAGGCCGAAAGAATTGAGCCAAAGCAAGGTGCTAAAAGCAGAAATTCATCAAATGGGCGCTTGAGGACGTCTCCAGAAGCGAGTCAATCCCCATACACACCGATGCCAACATGCCCAACTCTACAGCAGAAATAAACATGTTTACACCGAGAACAAACAAGGTTTTTGGTCTCTGTTTATATTACTCGCTCATTTGAATTTCATCGAGGCTTTACTTGAGTAAGGGCGTGGCCGCTTCAAGTTACAGGTGGGTGCTGCACAGACGCTACCTGTCTGCTAGCTGTCACCTGAGCTAATTCCACTCACTTGATGTGCGTTTAATTGTACACTGGTCAACATGCAGGCGTTGGATGTTCAATTAGATTTCAATTCAATTTATTTTGTACAGCCCAAAATCACAAATCTGCCTTCGAGAGCTTTACAATCTGTACGCATAGTCTGGATGATCAGTGCGTAACAGCAGCATGAACGTACTGAAGGTAGAGAGACGATCATATTTAAAGAGACAGCAGCAACATGATAGGCTGACGATGTAGTCGTTTCATTGTGCTATTGGATAGAAGAGACCAGCTGATCTAGACAACTGATGTCATGACTGACAGCCTCAAACAATAACAGCAATGGAGTTATGAGTGAGCATGAGAAGTGAGAAGTGAATGACAGATATATGAGAAATAAACTACAAGACTACACATACAGGAGTAGAGTCTTCCTGATTGAACTCACACTAGAGCTTCATTTCAAAGTACTTTATGGCATTTTGGCATTATTGAGCGTACATAACACAGAGGGCAAAATCATCGTCACTTTTATTTATCATGTGTTGAAGATGTATTCATTAAAGATCTACAGTATGCAAGTGGAGGAGACACAGCGATTTTCAGGAAATCTGATGATTTTGTATTGTGTGTCTGTGGTACAATATTTGTCATTCTGCTAAAACCAAACACTACAGTTTTCAGTTTCAAGATGAACCGTGGCGCACTGGGTTAAGAGGTCGTCTGGGAGCCGGAAGGTCCACGGTTCGATCCCCGACTGGGACGTGTCACGTTTCGAAGTGTACCTGAGCAATACACTGAACCCCTGGGCGCCTGTCATTGGCAGCCCACTGCTCCCTATATACAGAGACAAGGGATAAAGATAGTATACATTCTATTACATTCTTCTTCTAAAAGCCTTCGGTACAATCACAGCTCAAATGTCTCCGGAAGTCCGTCACACTTCAAACTTGGCTTGAATGAAAGATGAGAACCGGTCACTGGGGCGCTCCATAAAATCTATCTGTTTACAAACTGCTAAAGTCCACTCTACCTGTGATGTGCTGAGTGTGCGGCCAAGTCTGATACAACAGTTGACTGCACGCACAGACACACACACACTAATGCATTGTACCCGTAATATTTAACCCAAACTGGTTCATGGCAGGGTAGTCTGAACCAGTTATGTAATGCGTGAACAAGCAGACTTGTCCCTGTTACAGCAGAACAAGGTGCAGGTTGCCCTGCACTGTATTTGTCCTGTTTGTACGTGACATCTGACACGTCAATAATATCTTACACCAACAAAAGCACAGAAAGTCTGTTTTCATGGATTGTTGTTCAGGTTTTCTCATCAGCCCTACATCCTGGGGTCCTGGAGCCCCTCTGACACCCGCGGGGTCGAAGGTTGTAGCTTCCTCAGTTTTGAAGCTAAATGAAACTGAAACCAATTCAAAGACACTACTAGACGATTACAGCCTCATGGAACTTCACAACAACACGCTAAAGACCTTGGTCTTGGGGTTTCTGAGTATTCTCCAGAACAGAAGTGCTCGCCATCCAATCCAAGTAAACTGTCCCTCTTACAGAAATCTCTGAATGTCAAAAGCTTTTGAGACCAAATCACAGCAGGACTTCTTTCTATCAAGGTCTTCTTGTCTTAATGTGACATTTTATGGGAATTTTCTATCACTTTCATCAATTCTCCAGCGGTCAAAGATTTTTAAATTTAGCACCAAATACCAAATGGTATTTGCCCAGAGATTGCTGCAACAACTCATGAGACATGAAGAACAAGGGGATGCCCCTCATCTGTTTGTATCATACAGTTCTAAGCCCCTTTATACCTTCACAATTGATTTCAATAATTAATGAATACATTTTTATTTCAGATGCATCACTAGAACAGCACGATACACCACCATGGTACCACTACACCTGGTCGAATATGGGTCTCAGTTAAAGCCTCAAATGCTCGACATCATCACCTTGATACTCTGGACTTTTCCGAACTTTCAACAGAAAAACAGGAGTAAGTACTTTTCCCTTGAATGGTAATTGAAAATGCAGTTTCTGAAAATAATAATTTTGCAGTTATGATGTCGTGTTATGATTTACACATACAGCAGCGGGAAGTCAGCCAATAAAAGACACGGTATAACTGGGACTCTTGAACCTTTGACTTCTTTCACTCTGTTGGCAGACAGTTCGGCAGCTGAAAGACAAACGAAGCAGTGAGCTGTGGGGATGTGATCCAACTGCAGACACCGGTTTAAATGGCATTTAAATGTTATATTTTCAGATGAAATGACTTGATGTGAATTACCCATATGTGCTTTTCATGTTACTTAAATAAAATAAATAAAATAAATAAAATAAATAAAATAAATAAAATAAATAAAATAAATAAAATAAATAAAATAAATAAAATAAATAAATAAAATGAAATAAATGAAATAAATGAAATAAATGAAATAAATAAAATAAAATAAATAAAATAAATAAAATAAATAAAATAAATAAAATAAATAAATAAAATAAAATAAAATAAAATAAAATAAAATAAAATAAAACAAATGAAATATATAAATATCTATATATATTCCAGTGTTTGAACCTGCACTGCTCACTCTGCTCACACCTGAAGGTTGTTTAGTTTCAGTGAGGAGTTGAAGCGTCCATGTTGGCCGAAATAATTTTCAGAGGGTATAAAATATTTGCGTTCAAAGTGAGTCTTCTGAAACGAAGAGTGATTGGTCTGTGTTCAATCATGTGATTAATGACCAAACAGTGTACAAATGACCTTTATTCTATTGTTACTTGAGCAGCTTAACTTTCCTTTAATTATCTGAGAAGAATTGCACAACTTTAATACTCTCACTGTGAATACAAATCTGAACAATTGACTTTGTCACCAAGAACTCTTTCTTGTGAGAGGTTTTTACAATTGCTGATGCACTATTTTCAAAACACTGCACACATTTCACACAGACACACACACACACCTACACACGACCATACGCACACACACATACACACGACCATACACACACACACACCTACACACAACCATACACACACACACATACACACGACCATACACACACACACACCTACACACGACCATACACACGCACACACACACACGACCATACACACACACACACACACACACACACATACACACGACCATACACACACACACACACACACCCACACACACACGCGCACACACACACACACACACATAGTGGAACTCCTCAGATCGTTGATTACACAATCTTCTGGAGAAACCCCAATCTTGTCACCGTATGGCACACACACACACGGTTCATATTTCATTACTGATTTCCGTATCATAATGTTTAAGTTCATCCTGAAGCATCGATCGACCTGACACAACATGTTTTGGATGATCGGCCATGACAGGTCAGCCAGTCTCATTTTCAGATTGTATTTGCTTCTTGTACAAACATTTACTCTGGATATATTACGCTGGCACACAGCAGCACAGACAATTACGTCACAGCCTCTCACACACACATACAGACACACACACACATAGAGACACAGACAGAGACACAAACACACACACAGACACACAAACACACACATACAGACACAGACACACACACACAGACACACATACACACAGACAGACACAGACAGACACACACACACACAGACACACACACACATACAGACACAGACACACACACACATACAGACACACACACACATAGAGACACAGACACACACACACATAGGACACAGACACACACACACACAGAGACACAAACACACACATACAGACACACACACACATACAGACACACACACACAAAGGACACAGACACACAGATACAGAGACACACACACACATACAGACACAGACACAGACACACACACACACACACACACACACACATACAGACACACACACATAGGACACAGACAAACACACACATAGAGACACAAACACACACACAGACACAGACACACACACACATACAGACACAAACACACACACACAGACACAAACACACACATAGAGACACAGACACACACACACAGACAAACACACACACATCGGAAATACAGACACACACACACATAGAGACACACACACACACATCGGACACAGACACACACACACAGAGACACACACACATACAGACACAAACACACACATACAGACACAAACACACACATACAGACACAGACACACACATACAGACACAGACACAGACACACACACATAGAGACACAAACACACACATACAGACACACACACACATACAGACACACACACACAGAGACACAAACACACACACACATAGGACACAGACACACACACACATACAGACACACACACACACACACACATAGAGACACAGACACACACAAGGCAAGGCAAGGCAAGGCAAGTTTATTTGTATTGCACATTTCAACAACAAGGTAATTCAAAGTGCTTCACATAAAACCATTAAAAGCATCAAAACATAAGGCAAAAGAAAAGGAGATTTAAAAACAATTAAGAACATTCATTAAAACATTAAAAAACAGTGTAAGAAATAAAATGCAGTAGTAAAATGCAGAAATGCAGGAAATAGATTAATATATTAATTGAATGTGGTTCAATTAAAGGCAGCAGCAAACAGAAAAGTCTTCAATCTTGATTTAAAGGAGCTGAGGGTCTCAGCAGACCTGCAGCTTTCTGGGACTTTGTTCCAGATATGTGGACCAGAAAAACTGAACGCTGCTTCTCCATGTTTAGTTCTGACTCTGGGAACAGAAAGTAGACCGGTCCCAGACGACCTGAGGGGTCGGGATGGTTCATAAGGTAGCAGCAGATCAGAGATGTATTTTGGCCCAAAACCATTCAGTGCTTTGTAAACCAACAGCAGGATTTTAAAGTCAATTCTTTGTTGGACAGGAAGCCAGTGCAAAGACATTAGAACTGGGGTGATGTGATCCACCCTCCTGGTCTTAGTGAGGACTCGAGCTGCAGCGTTCTGAATCAGCTGCAGCTTTCTGATGGACTTTTTACAGAGACCTGTAAACACACCGTTACAGTAGTCCAGTCTACTGAAGATAAATGCATGGACAGGTTTTTCCAAATCCTGTTGAGACATAAGTCCTCTAATCCTTGATATATTCTTCAGGTGATAGTAGGCTGATTTTGTAATTGTCTTGATATGGCTGTTCAGGTTGAGGTCTGAATCCATAACTACACCTAGATTTCTGGCTTGGTTTGTGGGTTTTAACATCAGTGATTGAAGCCGAGCGGTGATTTTCAATTGTTCGTCCTTGGTACCAAAAACAATTACTTCTGTTTTATCTTTGTTTAATTGAAGAAAATTCTGGCACATCCAGTTGTTGATTTGTTCAATGCAGTTACCCAGCCCTTGTATGGGATTATAGTCCCCTGGTGACATAGTTATGTAGATTTGTGTGTCGTCTGCATAATTATGATAACACACTTTGTTGTTTTCCATAATCTGAGCTAGTGGAAGCATGTAGATGTTGAACAGAAGAGGCCCCAGTATTGAACCTTGGGGAACACCACATGTCATTTTAGTCAGCTCTGATGTGTAATCAGCTACAGACACAAAGTATTCTCGGTCCTTCAAGTAGGATTCAAACCAGTTAAGTGCTGTGCCAGAGAGTCCCATCCAGATTTTTTGTCTTTCTAGGAGTATGGCATGGTCGACCGTGTCGAATGCAGCACTGAGATCCAGTAACACTAAGACTGAACTTCTGCCATTGTCTATGTTTAAGTGGATGTCATTGAAAACCTTAACAAGAGCAGTTTCAGTACTGTGGTGCTGTCGAAAGCCTGACTGGAAAACATCAAAGCAGTTATTTACGGCCAAGAAGTTGGTCAGCTGTTGGAAAACCGCTTTTTCAATTATTTTACTTAAAAATGGGAGGTTTGATATTGGCCTATAATTTTTCATTGTTGCGGAGTCTAAACTAGCCTTTTTTAGGAGTGGTTTAATAACTGCAGTTTTTAGGGCTTGTGGGAAGACACCTGAGAGAAGGGATGTGTTTACAATTTGTAAAAGATCAGTGGTCATGCAGTTTGAAATATTTTTGTAAAAGTGTGTTGGTAGAATATCCAAGCAGCAGGAGGATGACTTCAGATGTTGTATAATGTCTTCTAGGCTTCTACGGTCGATTGAATGAAATTGTGTCATGATATTTGAATGGGTGTTATTCAGAGATCGGGACAACACTTATCCTGTGGTTGGTGTGGAGGCACTGACTGCTTGTCTAATTTTCTGAATTTTGTCAGTAAAAAAGGAGGCAAATTGATTGCATGCCCAAGTGGATTGGAGCTCAGCAGCTACCGACACTGGAGGGTTTGTTAGCCTGTCGACGGTAGCAAATAAGGCGCGTGTATTGTTCTTGTTTTTGGTTATGATGTCAGAGAAGAATGACTGCCTTGCATTTCTAAGTTCCAAATTATAATTGCGAAGACTCTCTTCATAGATGTCACAGTGAACCTGGAGATTAGTTTTTCGCCACCTGCGCTCAGCTTTCCGACACTCTCGTTTCTCTATTTTGACCAGCGTAGCATTTCTCCAAGGAGATCTTTGCTTACCCGAGACAACCTTCACTTTAGTGGGTGCAATGGCATCAATAATATTTTTAACTTTAAAATTGAAGCCATCTACAAGCTCATTGACTGAGAGGCAAGAGAGGGCTGGTGTGGAGGAGAACTTCTGAATAAATAGTTCACTGGTGTTTTCAGAGATGTAACGCTTTGTCACAACCTTGGTTTGGACATTTGTGTGCAAGGAGATTGCACTCTCAAAGAAAACACAGAAATGATCAGAGAGTGCAACATCAGTCACAGCAACCTTGGAAATGTTTACACCTTTGGTGATGATTAGGTCCAGAGTATGCCCCCTGTTGTGGGTGGGTCCTGTCACATGCTGAGTCAGATCATAGTTATCAAGGACACCACATAGTTCTATAGACTCTCTGTCCTGGGGATTATCAACATGGATATTAAAATCACCAACAATAACAACACAGTCAAAATCAATACAGATTACAGACAGCAGTTCAGTAAACTCATCAAAGAAGGTTGCACAGTATTTAGGCGGTCTGTAAATGTTTAGGAATAAAGCTTGAGTGGAATTCAGAGCCACATATTCAAAAGAACCAAAATGACCAAAGGACATCTGCTTGCATTGAAGAGAATCATTAAATAAAACAGCAACTCCACCTCCTTTCTTATGCGCTCTTGTTTCACTCATGAAACTGAAGTTGTAAGGTGTTGATTCAATAAGAACAGCTGCACACACACACATAGAGACACACACACACATACAGACACAAACACACACACACACAGACACACACATACAGACACAAACACACACACACAGACACACACATACAGACACAAACACACACACTCAAACACACGTACACAAACAGACACAAACACACATACACAAATACACATACACAAATACACAGACACAAACACACAAACACACATACACAAACACACATACAGACACACACACACACACAGACACAAACACACATACAGACACACACACACATACAGACACAAACACACACACACACATACAGACACAAACACACACATACATACACAAACACACAGACACAAACACACACATACAGACACAACACACACAGCACGGACGTTCTTCAGCACGAGTGAAGAAGACATGAAGCTCACAATTTGTCACAACATAATGAAGTTGAACTATTGTTGCATCATGCTGCTCAGAGTGCTCCCGAACACATAACAGAGCTCACGTTAACAGAGGTTCACTGACTGCATCATGATGCGCTCATGCTCTACAGCAGCGGTTCCCAAACTTTTTAGGCCGCGCACCCCCTTCTACATCCCGACCGGGTTCGCGCACCCCTCCCCCCCTCCCTTAATAAAAAAAAACAAAAAAAACAACGGAGCCTGAGAGAACAGTTTGCTTTGGCGTTTTTGTTTACAAGATTTAGTCCACTGTTAAATGTTGCAGTGTGAACACAAACCGAACAAAGGGGCAACTGCAACATTGTATCATATTAATCCCTGAATCGGAACAAAGCAAACAAACTGAAGGTGTGACCCTGAAACACTGCAACAACGTTTCAATAATTTTCAGTTACACAAGGCGTCACTTTTAAAGAGCAATACGGATGGCGAGCACACACGCACAGGCTCAGAGGCAGATTATCACATTTAATTTACAATTCATGACCGACTAATGTAGCCTGGATGTCTTCGGACAAAGCATCGATGCAGCGACACAGTGTTGTTGGACACCGGGATCACGTCCAACTTGTTTGCTTCTTTCTCTCCAATCATACATTCCACCATCTCTCTGGCAGCTGGCAAGCACACGTCTTCGGCGATTGTGTGTGGTAGCCCCTTTCTTGCTATTCTGTGGCCAGATATGAAGCCCGTAGTGCGTGTTTTGTAGACCCAACACATGAATGAGACTGCAGTTGTTTTGGGCTGTTTTGTAACTCCTCCAATTTCGATATTAAAAAATGTAAGGGGCTTTTGACTTTTGACACTGCTTGGTGTTCAGGTGGCGACGTAAATAAGAGCTTCAGACGGCTGTTAGCCAGAACCTCACTGCACACCACGCACTGTGGCTTTGGGGAATCTGCGTTGCCAATCCAAGTGAAGCCCAGACACAGATCATTTATCATATTTCCTCTTTTTTTCCCAGTCTGATGCTCACTCTCGTTTCCTCTTTTTTCACCTCGACGGGCCGATGTGTTTCCGATTTGTCTGCGCTATCCCTTCCTCCTTTTCGTAGGCTGGCTCGTGTGTACGACTGGCGGCAGGCGCAAGACTGCCGGAAGGAGCTCAAGTGCATTTATTAAATTGTACGTTTTTTATTTTAAATCTTACAAAGGGGATTTTTATAATTCATGTTTTTATTTTGTGAAAAATCCCACTTTTTAAATTAAAATTACATTTTTTTTTTTATATTTAATATTATTACACCATCAGACGCCATTACACTTTTCCTCTCGCGCACCCCCTAGAGGCAGCTAGGGGGTGCGCGCACCACACTTTGAGAATCCCTGCTCTACAGTAACAATCAGTGTTGGGCAAAGGAACATTATAACATGATGTGCTCCAATTTAATCGTGTAAAATTATTTTTTTGTCGATAAACTTAAATCCGGTCGTTTCAAGGAGATGTTTTCGAAGCGACATAAAATGGATATTAGATCAGTTCACCTTCCTAACACTAGCACAAAGCAGCTTATTATACATATCTAAAACTATTAATGCAAAGATATAAACAAAGCTAATATTTAAATGAAAATACAATCACGTATTGCCTATTCATTTGTAAATAACCACTCTAGATGACAACAGGGTAAAGGAATCATATTTAGTCTTTTTGACTCGACTTTGATCGGTTGATACATCTTCATGGACGATGACGCTAAAATGTATCTATCTTACTGTCTCATATAGTTCTTATAAAGAAAGGGCAGGCATCATGTATGTATAGCACAATAAGTATTCAAACTTGCAAAAAATGTGGACCTGGACCTGAATCCACCAACACAACGAGAGTGATGTGCTGTGTGTCCACGAGAGGGGGGTGTAGGACAGGACTATTGGTCTCACGTTACAGCAGAACGATGACGTAACGATGAGCGGATCATATTTCCAGTTGCTTTGGGACAAACTGTCACATGACACTTGACGCATGTCTTGTTGTTTTTTCAGTTGATCCTGTGATGCATTGAGTTATTCCTGATGATCAAAATGGGTTACACTGCTCTAATATATATATATTTATTTATTTATAATTCTGGCATGGTCACAACGCCACAAATCATATTGAGTTTGTAAAATGTTCTCACATTTCAGTGCAAAATCTTTGACACGTCATATTTGAGTTTTATTTATCCATGCACTTTAAACACAAGGCACATTGTGTGTTGGCGTTATGTAATGTTACTGTCCTGTCATGTTTTGGGCTCGATAGGTATTTTCATTGGCGCTAATCTGTGACGTTTAGAACATGCGGTAGAGGTGAACGTCAGCCTCTTGTGGACACAATGAGTATTACAACAAGCACCTTAAAGATGGAACAAATCAGCTTCGTTTCACTTGTTCTTAAGTCATTTAAGCAGTGGCGGCTGGTCAAGAGAGGGCCATGGGGCATGGCCCCACCATGAGCCACAAGAAAAAAAAAAAAAAAAAAAAAATTATAATAATCATAAATTATACAAATTGTCAATATTTGTGTTTTTTAACGATGGAATGTACCCAGTAATGTGTGTACAATATGATATCTGCGCAAAATATATGCTTTTCCTGCTCGTCCTCTCCCCCTGTGTGCTCGTCTGCTCGTGCTCTCTGCCTGTGTGCACGACACGTTTGAGAACGCGCAGCTAGGGGGGCCTAATCGTTTTGGCCCAAAAGAGACGGGTCTATGAAGCCGTTCAGCCAATTGCTGATTCAAGATATAACTGAGTGACATACAATTGAGCCAATCAGCGCCCTCAAATAGATTCAGCTGTGGGCCAGAACGATCAGGGCCCCCCTAGCTGCGCGTTCTCGTCAGGAGAAGTCTCTACAGGCGAGCACTCCTCCTCCAAGACCCGTTTGAGAGGGGAACTTTGAGGAGATTCTGCAGCCAAAGAGCTGATATCAGATCAGCCTGACCTCACAATCAGACAGCAGACTACATGCGAAGCTTCACTACTTCGTACAAGTCAGTCAATCAACTTCCTTTCTTCCGAAAAGTACGCTGATTACTTCGACATACCATACGTATCCACAGGCAGGGGCGGACTGGCCATCGGGGATACCGGGGGAATCCCCGGTAGGCCGACGGCCGGCGGAGGTGCGAATGGCCGCCGTAGACCGGCGAAATACATGCCGTGTATTGAGTGGGCAGCGCGCCGTGTATTGAGTGGGCCGGTCTGACAGTAACTCCCGGGCCACTTTTCCCCCCCTAAATCAACAGTGAAAACTCATCATAGCTTAATTTAACATCAGTATTCATAATTACACTTCATGTTTACTTCTCCTGATCTTTACCTCCTATAACAAGGTCCATAGGGGCATCTCAATAAATAAACATGTTATATTATATTATATTATATTATATTATATTATATAAGTGTTATTTACTGCTTTTTTTCATGTTGGAATAAATGTTAAATATTTAACTGCCAGGTAATAATGCGTGTTTGATGCAAACAATTTTTTGCATGAAATCATACTGGGATGTTTGCTGAAATTGATAGGATGGCCCTACCTAGAAAATTGTCCACCAGCCGCCACTGCATTTAAGTCATTTAGATCAGACTTGGATCCCCAACATTTTTTTCTCACCTGTCTATATATATATATATATATATATATATATATATATATATATATATATATATATGTGTATATATGTATATATGTGTATATATTGTTTTTGCACATAATGAGTGACAAAAAAACATTTATTTCCCAATTTTGAACAAAATTACATCATGGAGACCACTTTATGCAATAAGAAAGCAGAATATACATGGACCTTTTCATGTGGAGGGCTGCCTGTAGCTCAGTGGTGGAGCGGGTCGGCCTGGAGAGACCCGGCTGCACTAACGTTCCATTCCACTGCGTACAATAACAGGACTCTCTTTACAGTACATTAGCGCTGACAATCAACCTCCACGTTCGTGATGTTATGCACTTTCCCCTCATTAATAGTAACAAGAAAAAGGATTATAAATATCAAGACAATCGCCTATAACATCCTGTCAGTCTGTAGAATGTGCAACGATGTACAACATGCATAACTGAACTACTGAGCTCGTCACTGCATTTACAGGACGAGGCCCGAAGGAAATGAGAATACTTGAGACACAAATACATTAAGAAGAGGAGATCAGACAGCGAGAAACAGAGCTGAATTAAAAGGAAATGAAAAATTCATGAACACTCTTGGTTTTCTGGAAGGTTTTGTTAAGAGGCTGACTTCATCAAACATGCCCAGGCCCGGAATAAACAGACTGAATTCACCGAGGTAGCAAGATCATCTCATTCCATCCATCCCACACATGATCAGGTCGTTGACAATGGTAGATTGACTTACACATATGTAGGCCTATAGGGGAGGCCATGGAGAAGGACTTTCGGTTGGCCTCAAGGAGGTTCTGGCAAACCATCCGACGGCTCAGGAAGGGAAAGCAGGGCTTACCCCAGGCTGTTTTCAGCAGGGGGCGGGGGGGGGGGGGGGGGGGAACTGCTGACCCGGACTGGGGGACATCGTCGGGCGGTGGAAAGAGCACTTTGAGGAACTCCTAAACCCGACCAACATGTCCTCTGCGGACAGCGCCTGAGGATCTAGGGGATCTAGGGGGAGGCTCACCTATATCCCTGGCAGAGGTCGCTGAGGTAGTTAAAAAGATCCTTGGTGGCAAGGCACCGGGGGTGGATGAGATCCGCCCTGAGTTGCTGAAAGTGCTGGACATGGTTGGGCTGTCCTGGCTGACACGCCTCTTCAATGTCGCATTGGGGTCGGGATCAGTGCCCATGGACTGGCAGACCGGGGTGGTGGTTTCCATCTTCAAAAAGGGGGACCGGAGAGTGTGCTCGAACTACCGGGCTATCACACTACTCAGCCTCCCGGGGAAGGCTTATGCCAGGGTGCTGGAAAGGAGGCTCCGACCGCTTGTCGAACCTCAGATCCAAGAGGGGCAGTGCGGATTCCGTCCCGGCCGTGGAACAGTGGACCAGCTCTTTACCCTCGCAGGACTACTGGAGGGGTTCTGGGAGTTCGCCCAACCAGTTTACATGTGCTTTGTGGACTTGGAGAAGGCTTTTGACCGGGTCCCTCGGGGGTTCTTGTGGGGGTGCTGCGGGAGTATGGGGTGCCGGACCCGTTACAACGGGCGATCCGGTCTCTGTACGACTGCAGTAGGAGCTGTGTCCGCATCCTCTGCAATAAGTCAGACACGTTCCCGGTGGGTGTTGGCCTCCGTCAGGGCTGCCCTTTGTCACCGGTCCTGTTTGTGACTTTCTGTCAGGATCCAGGATCCCTGTCTGACCCGTTGTGTGTTTCCCCTGATTTACTCTCCTCATGTGTCCTGTCATTCCCCCTTTTGTTATTGTGTGCCATGTGCTCTGTGTTTGTCCTCTGCCTCCAGACACCTCCCATGGCCACACCCTTGATTGGGCACAGCTGAGGACACTCCAGCCGATCACCTCCTGCAGCCTGACACACCAGACTCAGGTCCCACTAATGATTCCCATGTCACTATATAAACTCTGGTCCTGCAGTCTGGGGTTGTCAGGTCTTACCGGCCTTCACCCGCTTCAACCCCGTGGCATCCTCTGCCCTCCTTGTGTTCTACGGATTACACTCCGCCGCTCTGCCCGCCGTGGTGTTCCACGAACTACTCACGCCGTCAAGCTGCCAGCTCTCCGGTGTCGAGCCACGGGACTCACACCGTCGATCTGCCTACTCTGGTGTCGGACCATGGGCTCCACACCTTCCTGTCTTAGTCAGGCTAAATAAAACATGTTTCCATGAACTTCTGTCTCCTGTGGTCTTGTGTTTGGGTCCTACCTGTTAACACATCATGACACTTTCATGGACATGATATGTAGGCGCAGCCTGGGGGTGGAGAACGTCAGGTTCGGGGGTCTCGGGATCGCCTCTCTGCTGTTTGCAGATGATGTGGTCCTGTTAGCCTCCTCGGATCGTGACCTCCAGCATTCACTGGGGCGGTTTGCAGCCGAGTGTGAAGCGGAGAGGATGAGAGTTAGCACCTCCAAATTTGAGGCCATGGTTCTCTGCCGTAAACCGGTGGATTGCTCCCTCCAGGTGGGGATGGAGTGCCTACCTCAAGCGAAGGAGTTCAAGTATCTCTGGGTCTTGTTCACGAGTGAGGGTAAGTTGGAGCGGGAGATCGACAGGCGGATCGGTGCGGCTGCAGCAGTAAAGCAGGCGCTGCACCGGACTGTCTTGGTGAAGAGGGAGCTGAGCCGGAAGGCAAAGCTCTCAATGTACCACTCGGTCTACATTCCTACCCTCACCTATGGTCACCAACTCTGGGTCGTGATCGAAAGGACAAGGTTGCGGCTACAAGCGGCCGAAATGAGTTTCCTCTGTAAGGTGGCCGGGCTCAGCCTTAGAGATAGGGTAAGGAGCTCGGTCATCAGGAGGGAGCTTGGAGTCGAGCCGCTACTCCTTCGCGTTGAAAGGAGTCAGCTGAGGTGGTTCAGCATCTAATCAGGATGCCTCCTGGATGCCTCCCACTGGAGGTTTTCCAGGCACGTCCAACTGGGAAGAGACCCCGGGGAAGACCCAGAACACGCTGTTGAAGAAAATCATCATAACTTTGAATTGAACTTTGAATTGAACTTGAATTGAACTGAACACATTTGGGCTCACACGCAACAGTTATATAACGTGTTATGTAACACACATTTTGGTTCTCAGCAACGTTCATGGGAAATGATTATCAGCGCCAGACCAAAAGTAATAAATCTCTCGTAAAGAGTACCAAAACATTTCCGTACATGGAGCTGTGTTCTACCAAAGGACAAGGGGTCAGAACAGCATAAAAACATGCCCTAATTAGGAGTCCAGATGTGTCCTGTTTTTCGATTCAACAGACTGGTTTGATTGATGGAACGCAGCTAAAGGGGCGTGAATTTTGACTATAAAAGTGATCTGTGAACAGTAATATTTTTGAATCTGTTTCGATATGCCAAATTCGTTGGTGTTGCCGAATATGCATTAAAACGATTCCCGCTGGTTGCAACTCCAGTTGACCGTCTCTTCTCGTCATTTTGCCACAACGCTGGAGGGATTACATCTCCCAGCTGGCCTGGGAACGCCTCGGGATCCCCCAGAATGAGCTGGAACATGTTGCCGGTGAGAGGGAGGTCTGGGTCAGCCTGCTTGGCCTGCTGCCACCGCGACCCGACCCCGGATAAGAGGAGGAAAATGGATGGATGGATGGATGACCTGTCTAAGAGACTTCCCACAACACTTCCCAGGTGCTGTCCACTGTGCAAATACCTTCATTATTGCAATATTTGCCAGATTTCAATGTTACATTTCATATTGGTTGTATTTTTATTCATTCAAATATTTAATATATTTTCACTGTGCTTTAAGAGTACTGTTCAACGTTAATAAATAAATCTTCTGAAATGAGTCAATGAGGCATGTTTTATTAAAATATAATGCATTACAACGTTTGAGCATCACTATTCCCAAATTGCTGAAGTCGCGTATTGAACAAGACAGGTGTGTCTACAACCACTACTGTATTCTGTGATTGAATGACTACAACTCACATCTAACCCTCCCACATCTGGGGAGGGTTAGCCAGACCCTCCCCAGATGTGGGAGGGTTAGCCAGACCCTCCCTAGCCAGTATATAATTTATACATTCATTGTATGTTTTCCACTATGACAAATACTGTATTTATTTCCCTTCATTTTCGATTCATGTTTTGTTGTCTGTTGCCAGATATCAATATTTTAACATATATTAACACAATATAATATTTACATACTTTTATATTAATGGAATGCAATAGTTTCACAAAATATAGTGTTTCCAATACAATAATATTTGTGACCAGTATGTACTGGTATTTTTGTACTGGTAGATTCGTGTATGTACTAGTAGTTTCGTGTAGCTATGTACTGGTATTTCTGTGTATGTACTGGTAGTTTCGTGTATGTACTCGTAGTTTTGTGTATGTACTGGTAGTTTCGTGTATATACTGGTATTTTTGTACTGGTAGTTTTGTGTATGTACTAGTAGCTTTGTGTATTTCTGTGTATGTACTGGTAGTTTCGGGTATGTACTAATAATAATAATAATAATAATACATTTTATTTATATAGCGCTTTTCATGACACTCAAAGACACTTTACATTAAAATCATCATATATAAAAACAATACACTAAAAACAAAGTACACAATAATAGTCACACAATAAAAGCACTTTTGAACAGGTGAGTTGTGATTTGTGATTTGAATGTGGAAAGGTCAGTGCAATCTCGGATGTTTTTGGGGAGAGAGTTCCAGAGGGAGGGGGCAGATATGGAGAAGGCTCTGTCGCCCCATGTCCGGTGCTTGGTCCTGAGTGGAAGGGACAGGAGGTTGGCATCAGAGGAGCGGAGCCGACGGGATGGAGTGTGGTGGTGAAGCAGGTCGGTGAGGTAGGAGGGGGCCTGATTGTGGAGGGCTTTGTGAGTGAGGAGAAGGATTTTGTATTGGATCCGTTGTGGGACGGGGAGCCAGTGGAGGTTCTGGAGAACAGGGGTGATGTGTTCACGGGAGCGGGTGTGGGTGAGCAGGCGAGCAGCAGAGTTCTGGATGTACTGGAGTTTATTTAGGATTTTGGATGATGTGCCGTAAAGAATGCTGTTGCAGTAGTCAATTCTGGAGGTGATGAAGGCGTGGATCAGAGTTTCAGCAGCAGATGAGGAGAGTGATGGGCGGAGGCGGGCGATGTTTTTTAAGTGGAAAAAGGCAGTTCTGGTGATTTGTTTGACGTGGTGTTCAAAGGAGAGGTTGCTGTCAAACATGACTCCAAGGTTGCGGATGTGTGGGGAGGGAGACAGAGTGGAGTTGTCGATGGTGAGGCAGAACTTGTGACAGGTTTTAGTGAGGGATTTGGGACCGATGATGATCATGTCAGATTTATCACAGTTCAGTTTGAGGAAGTTGGTTTGCATCCATGATTTAATGTCAGTGAGGCAGTTGTTGAGAGTGGAGTGAGTAGCAGTGGCGATGGCTTTCGTCCAAAATACTTTTATTTATTTATTTTTTTTCGTGTATGTACTGGTAGTACTGGTATTTTTGTACTGGTAGTTTCGTGTATGTACTAGTAGTTTCGTGTATGTACTGGTATTTCTGTGTATGTACTGGTATTTTTGTGTATGTACTAGTAGTTTCGTGTATGTACGAGTAGTTTCGTGTATGTACTGGCAGTTTCGTGTATATACTGGTATTTTTGTACTGGTAGTTTCGTGTATGTACTGGTATTTCTGTGTATGTACTGGTAGTTTCGTGTATGTACTAGTAGTTTCGTGTATGTACTGGTAGTTTCGTGTATATACTGGTATTTTTGTACTGGTAGTTTTGTGTATGTACTAGTAGTTTTGTGTATGTACTGGTAGTTTCGTGTATGTACGAGTAGTTTCGTGTATGTACGAGTAGTTTCTGTGTATGTACTGGTAGTTTCGTGTATGTACGAGTAGTTTCTGTGTATGTACTGGTAGTTTCGTGTATGTACTAGTAGTTTCGTGTATGTACGAGTAGTTTCGTGTATGTACTGGTAGTTTCGTGTATATACTGGTATTTTTGTACTGGTAGTTTCGTGTATGTACTAGTAGTTTCGTGTATATACTGGTATTTTTGTACTGGTAGTTTCGTGTATGTACTGGTATTTCTGTGTATGTACTGGTAGTTTCGTGTATGTACTAGTAGTTTCGTGTATGTACTGGTAGTTTAGTGTATGTACTGGTAGTTTCGTGTATGTACTAGTAGTTTCGTGTATGTACTGGTATTTCTGTGTATGTACTGGTAGTTTCGTGTATGTACTGGTAGTTTCGTGTATGTACTAGTAGTTTCGTGCAGTGGTGTATAAAGCACTCAAAAGCCATACTTGAGTAAAAGTAAAGATACCTTACTGGAAAACTACTCCAGTAAAAGTAAAAAGTCACCTATTAGAATACTACTTGAGTAAAAGTCTTAAAGTATCTGATATTTATTGTACTTAAGTACATAAGTATACTTTTGCATCTACTATGAACGTATCATCATAATTCTCCGAAAAGCAATATGACACTATGAAGGAGTTGTAACAGTGCGTTTATAAGTATGCTCATTCCGACTAGAGGATGTAGAGGGCAAATGCATAATATTATGTTCAGCAAAACATATCCACTTGATGCATCAGGTCAGTGTTTAGAGAAAGGACGCCTGCCTTGTAAACTCCTATGGGCCTGATTTGAACACAATAGGCAAAGGTTTTGCTCAAGATGAATCTGCAATTGGGCGACTGCTACCATCATAACTCCATCTGATCATCCACAACATGACTCAAATATCAAAACATGATCAATACTAAAGCAGCACCGAAAGTAACCCAGTCATTACTTGAAACTGAAAAATGTGCTGTTCATCTTCAAAAGAAGTTGGTTTTCAAAATTGCGAGAATTCAGTCTCGCTCTTCTTGGGCTGAAGACTAGTCCTGCGATGCTAAATAGCCTTTCACAGGCCGCTGAGGCAGGTAGAGGTGTGTTCAGCGTCACAGACAGCTTGCGCACAGCTGCGAAGGATTTCCCTAATGCTAACGCTAATGCTAACGCTAATGCTGCGCTCTCGGCTCCCGTCAATCCTATGGTGTCACAACTGTCAACACTTCCTCAGCTCACTAACTTGCTAGCG
This sequence comes from Lycodopsis pacificus, assembly GCA_028022725.1. Lineage (NCBI taxonomy): Eukaryota > Metazoa > Chordata > Actinopteri > Perciformes > Zoarcidae > Lycodopsis > Lycodopsis pacificus. The sequence continues at coordinate 23,183,361 of CM051702.1, forward strand.
ATCCACTGGTGTTGGTCTTCGTCACCACCGTAGTTTGTTGCGGGAGTAGCAGGTGCTTCCACCATTTCTGCTTCCATCATAAAATCAGTCATCGTAGAGTGGAATTATACTCAGGTAGTCGCCCGCTAGCTTATAGCATGTCGCATCCTGGGAACAAAACACCGCGGCTTTGAGAGCACTTGTTTGCAATTGCGCATTAACGTGACTAACCAATGATTTAACTTGCAAGCCAAACCTGCTTGCTTGCAGTCTGTGTTCCACCACAGTCCCCGACGCTGGTCTCATGATTCATTTTTGTCTGAAGATAGATTTGATTTTGTAGCGAGTAACGAAGGTTTCAGGGGAAATGTAGCGGAGTAAAAGTATCGGTTTTCTTTGCAAAATGTAGTGAAGTAAAAGTAAAAGTCAACAGAAATATAAGTAGTAAAGTAAAGTACAGATACCCAAAAAAACTACTTAAGTACAGTAACGAAGTATTTCTACTTCGTTACTATACACCACTGGTTTCGTGTATGTACTGGTAGTTTCGTGTATATACTGGTATTTTTGTACTGGTAGTTTCATGTATGTACTAGTAGTTTCGTGTATGTACTGGTATTTCTGTGTATGTACTGGTAGTTTCGTGTATGTACTCGTAGTTTCGTGTATGTACTGGTAGTTTCGTGTATATACTGGTATTTTTGTACTGGTAGTTTCATGTATGTACTAGTAGTTTCGTGTATGTACTGGTATTTCTGTGTATGTACTGGTAGTTTCGTGTATGTACTCGTAGTTTCGTGTATGTACTGGTAGTTTCGTGTATATACTGGTATTTTTGTACTGGTATTTTTGTGTATGTACTGGTATTTCTGTGTATGTACTAGTAGTTTCGTGTATGTACTAGTAGTTTCGTGTATGTACTGGTAGTTTCGTGTATATACTGGTATTTTTGTACTGGTATTTTTGTGTATGTACTGGTATTTCTGTGTATGTACTAGTAGTTTCGTGTATGTACTGGTATTTCTGTGTATGTACTGGTAGTTTCGTGTATGTACTGGTATTTCTGTGTATGTACTAGTAGTTTCGTGTATGTACTGGTAGTTTCGTTAGCGGCTATTCAAGCGCTGCTCTGCCCATAAGCCTCAGCGTCCGCTGAAGAAGCGATATTAATCAACTACACAGCAAGAAACACGACAGAGAAAGATCTCTTATAATCAGCGTATAGGGATCCGCTGGAGGCCCTGCCTTGATCACTGTGCACTTGCCATCCATTGCAATGCAGATGCAATAACGTTCCAGCTCTCCCTGTAGGCTGGTGGCCTGTATTCTTCTCCCAGGTTGTCCCATATGGCTTCACACCCATTTAAAAAAAATGTCTGCAATTGTGGAGTGACCCACACAAGAGCCTGACTGAAGGTGATGGACTCTTCGGTTGCAAGATACCTGTCGCAAATGTGTTGTACGTTGAGTGAGTATATTGTTTAAGAAACATGACAGGATGTAAGGGCATTCTTAGATTTGACATGCCAGCAACTTGCTGAGGCTGGGTTTTTACCAAGTATTAATTATTAATATTCGCCAGGAGGATCAGGCGATCCGTCGCTTGTGTGCGTCCGTTGGTGAGTGACTGTGGTCCAGCAGACTGCTTTATAACGTGCGTGCCCGGCTGCATGCTGAAGGACCACCAGCGGTGACTCACACATTCTCAAGCACCTTCTCGTGCGTATTTCCTGCTGACTCCTCACTCACTACCTTCGACCTTAGTTTGAATGAATTGTGTGTTCTACGACGCTTTACAGCCCATTATAGTGCGCATCAGCATTGATAATTACTCACTTTCATTGCGTTGTTTGGTGTGTTCGGCTAACTGCTCCCAGCTAATGGAAGTACCAGTACACACTCTAAAGCTGCAACTCAGCACGCGGCTCATCAGCCAGACAGCCTGGTGCAGTTCATCTGGTGTTTGGCAGTTGAGTCGAGCATGCGTGAAGCGTGAGTCTAGACCGGGGGTTAGCATTCAATCACACAAAACAGCAGTGCTCAATGCACACATCTGGCAAACACAACACACCTACTTATATTCATGTTCAGTACTGTTGGCTGATTTACTATACGCTAAAACATTCCTTGTTCAAATCTTCATCCACAAAGTAATAAGTTATCAAATGAATGTGGTGCAGTAACACGTACAATATCTCCATCTGAGAGGAGTTGAGTTATAAAGCAGCATTAAATAAAAACAGTCAAGTATAGAAGTACCATTACTCATAATGTATAAAGTATAAACATTGTGTGGTGATTACTTGTCATGAATTCTGCATCACTGTGAAGCAAACAAGTTACAACAAAGGCACAGGACGCAGATGGAAAGTTTTGGCATAAGCTTTTAATGTTTTTATTAAGTTTTCTATGTTTTCTCTTTAAACTGAATTTGTTTGCTTTTTTCCAGTAGTTTTGTGATTTTTTTAAATTATTCATCTGGTTTTTATTTATCCTATCGGTAAAGGAGAAGAGTTGCTCAGGTAAATCAGCATTCACAGTCAAACCTTCATACATTTTAACAACAGAACTGTTTTTATAAGTCTCTTTTTCACAAATGCTGTTGAATTATTAGTTTCACCTTTTTTGTTTTTTACATGTTTCAAAAATAGAAAAGGTAAATAATAAACATTCCATTGAAATATATTTTATACAGTTCTTTATTCTTTTTGTTTTATTTTTCTCTCTTTAGTTTAGTGACAGTAAAATGATATCCAGCATCGGTATTTATAGCATAAACCCCATTCATGAGTGGAGGGAAGCCTCTTGTCTCTCTTGTCTCTGTCATCCTTTGTTTCTCTGCCTCTTTCCAGTCGACACACACCAAATATCTGCCCCTGTGTGGGATCATCAACCAACCGATTCATCAACGGACTAGTCAACCAACTGGTCAACAGTGAAATGGACCCCAGCGTGTCCATTTCAGAACTGTCCAAACAGCTGAATCTGGACTTAAAGCATAATGTGGTTTCCTGTTTATAAAAAATGAAAATGCGTAAGAGAAGGCACGGCAAAATGAACACAAGATACAAACAAAAAACCCAAAATGAGTGGAGATAACAGATTCATTTGATCTGAACCTCAGCATCCGCGATTCAGTGAAAAGTTGTAAAAAATAAAGAGAAAGATGACCCAACAATATATGCATAGGATATGTTCTAAAATGGTGATTTCACAAAAAAAACACCAAAGCCTGGACACCGTGCTGGGAAGCCTCTGGAACACCATAACTGGACTCATGAAACTGAGCCTGTGAACAGTGGCTCTATGAGGAGTTCCCCTGCCTGCATGAAAAGAAGCACCAGAATAAAAACAGTGAAAGAGTGTGTGTCACTGCATCTTCTAACCTGACAGAGAAAGGAAGAGGGAAAGACGAGAGCCTTTGCTTCCCCCCCCCCCCCCCCCCCCCCCCACAGAGAGGCTTCCCTTCACTTTACCATTCACAATTAGGTTAAGTCAGCATTTTAAAGTTTCCCACGCATGCATTTAGAATTCATCTCCCCAAAAAAAGAATATAAAAACACAAGAACAAGGGATGCAAAAATAAGCTTCTTCGTCAAAATAACTGAAGGAGGGGGAGGGGAGGGGAGGAGGAAGAGGAGGAGAGGACAGGGAGAGAGAGAGAGAGAGAGAGGAGAGGTGAGGAGCATGGAGAGGAGAGGAGAGGTTGCGGCAAGAAATGCAGACTGGAGTTTTAGAGCCCAACTTGCAAGCTTCACACTGAAACTATCAAGGTTGATCATGAAAGTTCATTCTTCACCTTGGAACAAAGTAGTGTGTCAAAATATGCTGAACTCCACTTACAAGCTTGAATGTATTTATTCTAAAATGTATGTTTTTATGCGAGCTACGTATCCACGCAGCGTAGGCTAGCAGAGCTAGGCTAAAGCTAGCCTTCAGTGAATAGTCATGTGTCAACGGTCTAGGTTAGCTCGACCGTTGACACCGCTCCACTTGCCCACATTGTCTGGATACACTATCGAGCTCGCCGGGAATTATACAATGCAAAGTATTAATGCATGAAAAAATAAATACAACTTGAGTTCAAATGTTAGCTTCACAGGGGAGTGACCCGCTGCCCTGCATGCCTTCGATGTCACACCAGGTGTTTTATTTTCTGCTCTCAAAGGGAAAACACCGACTCTGACATCACTGATTAGGGGTGTGGCCAGACGTCCGACATTCGTGGAAGTTTTAACCCAGAGAGAGCTTTTCTATTTCTGACTGGTTAGATGCACCCCCCACCAGTCAGGCAGCTCCAGGCTTATTGAAACATTTGTATGAAGGCCTCTAAAACTCCAATCAGCATTGAATGAAGGTGGGGGGGGGGGGGGGTGACAGTGGGCAGAGACGCTGCGGTGCATCTTGTCCTGATATGTTTGGTCGTCGTTTGGGTTTCAAGTAATGTTGCAGTATTAGTTAGCTCAGATGTCAGTCTTCTCACAGGGGTGTGGCTTAGCTCAGTTTGCACAGCATGCTTCCTTTCTTGCACACGAGTAATTTATATAGACAAACACACACGTACGCACACGTACGGAACCAAAACCTTAAAAAAGACCCTATACCATTATTGCTGTGTCCCCACTACACTCCAGTGGAATAATCAAGGTTTCTATTTTGACGGTCTAGAACTGTGCAGCCAACACTTCTTCTTCTCCCCCTCCTGCCGTGCAGGTCTCTCTTCATGAATAATTTAGGTTAGTTTCTGAAGCAACATGCCTTTTGGAAATGTATGGCGGGAGAGGGGTGGAGCCAATGTGCCCATATCCCATGAAGCATTGAAGCATCTTAAACAAGACATTGGAGACATTGACAGCTTCACTCTGGCAGCTAAGTGTTCTCTGGGGCACCAGAGGATCGGGGATTTCTCAACCTTTCAATGTCAATAAATCATTTTGCAATGTGCTTCTAAACACACTGCGTTGCAAAGACCCAGGAGAGTTCCTGGTTGGACCATCAGGGTTTCCGTGAGGTCTTAGCCAATCAGGTTAGTCTTAACAGAACAGTCTTCATTACGCTTGCATCCTTGCTTTACACCAAATTGTTTGGGAATGTTAACCGAGCCTACGTTGCAAAATGCAGAGTTGACCTGGCAGCAAGGGTCAAATAACAAAGACCATTCTGTGGCATTATGGGAATGGTATGAGCCGGCATTCTTAGAGCTTGACGGTATGAGCCGGCCTTCTTAGAGCTTGACCCATGCTCAGGAATAAGAGTCAAACTACCTTGGCCTCAGCTGCTTACATTTTCACCCTTGCTTTTTTAATCTGCCTCTCACAAGACTTCCAGCTTCATGGATGGTCAATACATTTGTGTGTTGTACCTTTAATGCTACATCACTTTCACAGCCTGTAGGTAGCAACACAAAAATGTAACTGCAATTTTGATTGGCAATATTGTGTAATAACATGGCTGGCTCAGTTACGTACTGTTTTATTGCTCTAAAACCTTTACGTTGTACATCTACAGTGAGGGGTAACGCCATGATAGAAGTCACCTTGTAGGCATTCATTCTGCAGAGACAGGTGTATGACCAGGTTAATAGTCTTCTGTCTCGGTTATCTATAATAGCCACATTAGCCCCCCTGACTAAACCCCCCGAACCCCATCTGAGACACATAATCAGTTTTTCTCCAACAGCCTAATACCATGAAGCCTTCAACCCAACTGGCCCATGCAGAGGCCATCTTTATGCTCACTGAAAACAAAACCATTTATCAATCCATTGTCACATTCTTCATGATCATAATTCATCATAATTGCATGTTTTACCAAATGTATATGACATGTAAACAAATGCAGAAGGAAATATAAAACCAAAAGGATTCATGAAGGAAGCTGCGTTCACCTTGGTATAGCTACAGTACGGTACATGGTAGGCTATTATTATCATAGACATATCTGAAGCTGTACTTTAACCTTTAAGAAGACAAGTGATATGAAACATGGGATCTGATCCCTGTCACATACAGTACCACGTAGAAAAAGCAGAACACCCTGGAAGCAATGAGACCTAGTGCAGTGTGGAAGGACAGCTGGACACAGTATAGACCAAAATACAGAAAGATTTACTTCCGCGCTTCAAGTAGCGGGATCCACTGAAAGGATCATAATGTTCATTCGAAACTATTATTTGAAACTTTCCTGAAAATACATACTGCAGCATCACGACATCTCACCTCTCGGATTGCTGATACTGTGTATTCCTGAGATAGGCCCCGTCTTCTATTCCAGTTTTGGCCCCATGCAATTTGTCAAGACTCTAGACCCTAGAATGATACAGAGGATAGTGTGTATGTCTAAAAACCCTCAATGATTTCTTTATGTTGTGGAGTGTGACAACATACAGTCATTTTTAACAGAGACTGAACACCAAACAGTACATAATGCACAACGTCGTGCAAACCAAAAGTGGAACCAGACAGGTGATTAAGAATTCTTCAGTCGTGGCCATTCAAGTTATTGGCTTCAGTAGCTGCATGCACTCTTTATAATGTTTATTAATCCTCAAAATACTTAAGCAAAGTGAGTGCACAGCACTGTCCAATTCCGCATTCATCAAGTGCGTAAAGGACCTTTTCTGCTGTCCTTGGTAATATTGTGTTCTACTCCGCATATGAACCAAAATCTATTTAATGTCGCAGACCCAGCACATCTTGCATGAGTTGCCAATTCCAAGAATTCAGTTCAATACAAATAATGTAGCTTGCAGAAAATGTTGTCCTCTAGCAGCCCAGCAATGTGACAATGGGTACAAAGAAACGTTGTGTGGGGGGGCAGTCCACTATTTTAGCTCAATAGCCCTTGTTGAAAAGCGTGACGTTCAGCTGATACACCTTTCTGGCTGATGGGTTTGGCAAAAGCAGTGACAACAGGAGAGTGCGGATATGTTTGTTTTCTGTCATTCAAGAGCATCAAAGGGTAATCAGGGGAACAAGTCATGAAGGAGCATGTTTGGGCTGGGTGTTTGTTATAGCCCTACTCTATGCCACAAAATGAATGAACACACATGGATGGATTACGAGACAACGGGCCCCGGGCACAAGCATGTAAAAAGCCCCAAGACAGAGATTCTCTGTGTTTGAGTGTCTTTACAGTTGCTTTGTGGTAGCTTTTCAGTCTCCTTGTAGTCATTTTGCGCCTCTTTGTTATCATTGTGCATGTCTTTGTAGGGCATTTGTGTTTCTTTTAAGTCGTTTTGAGTGCCTTTGTGGTCGGTTGTGTCTCTTTGTGGTCGTTTTGCTTCACTTTGCAGTCATTTTGTCGTCGTTTTGTGTCCGTTTCTCATAATTTGATTGACTTTCCAAGAATAAATGGTTTCAGTCACATGAAAACAGAGGTTCTTGCCCAGGGAACCCTTTACCCTTGGGGTATTCGGCCTGCGCCTGCAAGGCCTGTTCAGTAATCCATCCATACCTACAAAGTTTCAAAACTATTTTGTGGTTGGCCTGTATGGTTTCATAACCCAAATACCTATCAACACAGAGCAAATGGCCGTAATAATAACCGTCAAAAAGAACCATTAATTCTCACATGAGATTGGAAATAAAGACATGAGAAGACAAGGAAAAGACAATTACAATCTGCAGTTTCTTTGTGATAACAGATCTGTCCAGCGCCTACCGATCAGTCCACACAGTGCTTCTGCCGCCTTTCAAGGCATTTCAATTATCTGCGTGTTTCCTTCTGTTTATCTACTTTTTCTGAAACTGTCCAGAGTTTTTGAGAAAATGCTTTTTTTCCCCACAACCAGCAGAGAATGCTTGCTCCGGATGACACGGGTACTTGGCCAACCCTGTTTGAACACATGGAGCCAAGATGGCTGCCTCTCACCCATGGGCAACCACCGTGAACAGGAGCTGTTGTTCAAAGATTAATGCTGGTCTGAGCTGAACGCTAAACATCTGCGCGTCTTCTTTTGGTGTTATTGCGTACATTCTCACCAAGTTAAGTTTTGCAAATCGGGCCATGTTCACGGATAATACACAGGAAAGCCTTCACTCTGTCTTCACTCCGTCTTCACTCCCTTCATTGACCAGCTGCCTGTGGATGATGTCTGTGTGTTCCAATTTCAGTTCTGACCCTGATAAGATACGCTGTGATTGTCGGCTCACATTGTTTCAATTGAGATCATCAATAAAGTCGGTATTATCATTATTATAAAAGATTTTAATGCTGATACTGAACCTCATTCAGTAAAATAAATACACTTTAAATGAAGCTACACTTTCATACAATTCCAGAAGAAAGTGAATATTTTCCTGCACTATTTTAAAAACAAGAGCATGAAAATGTGAACAACATGGGAGCTTTACTTGAGCAATAAAAACTCAAGGGTCAATGATCAATCCCCTTCAGTAGACAAGTTCAAGGGTCAACGCTGCACCGTGAAGCAGCTACTGGAGCAAACTTTGCCGATGACATCACTTTGAATCTCATGAACTATATATTGTCTCTCCTTGTGTTCGGTCAGGTCCGAGGTCATTTCGTCTGTATTTGACATGGAATTAAGAAATTGGATTTTTGGACTTCATTGATTGTTTTTAGGCCGTAACAGCTTCTTGCACTTTCTTGTTTGTTTCAGTTTTGCACGGAACTCTTTGGTTTTCTTTTCAACTGTTTTTAGGCAAAAATATTTTTTATACCTGACAACAATAATGTAAGGGAGATCCAATTTGATTTATAATAATTAAAAAACTATATGATTACATAAAATGTGGATATAGTTGAGCTGAGGGGATCTGAATTCCTGGCTACGGCCCTGTTTGTTCCTACTTCAGTGGCACATACAAAACATTTTGATCATTTGTATCCATATACAACATAAATGACTTCTAATAGCAACCCTGACAACACGTTCTCCTTAGACAGAGTGGAATAACAGCCCTGGATGATGAGGCAGCCATCTTGTACCTTCTCAGACCTGCCTGGATCATGTAACAAACCTCAACTGTAACTTTTCAGACGTGTCCTTGACCCAAGGCTTCTGATGACCCGTCTTACCTTCAACATCAAGGTCAAGAAAAAGTCCCAAAAGAATGGGACAACAGACATTTTCAATTTAAATGCGCGTGATCAACGACATCTCTGAGTTCAGTACAAGCTCAGTTTGATAGTCCTGGGTCCACATTGTCACATGGACACACACAGCTGCCAGTGGAGAGAGATTCTGATAAGGGTTCTAGTAAACGGCTACAAGAGGAAGAAGAAAGAGAAGAAGAGGAGGAAGAAGAAGCCGAGTAGCAGTCGGGTGAGCAGTTGAAGTAGTAGACAAACTTGTTGTAGCGGAATAAATACTTGCAGTAGTTGGGAGGAGTCTTCTTGGATCTTAGAGGGGTTAGGGTGGGGTGGGGCTCCTACCATTTTCTTGTGAAGAAAATAAAACAGGATAGATGTTGCAACCCCTATCGTCTTAATCATTTGTGTTTTATCATAAAAACATTTTTTTTTAAACATAATCCTACATTTGTTTTAATTTGTTGCATATAACATAATTTTTGTTAAGTTTTCACATTTAAATTCTCAATTTCTAGCCCTGTTATTCATGGGGGAGATCAGAATGGCTTGCAGAAGTCATGCAGAATATTCATGCTGGTAAACAATGTCATAAAAATGCATTTCTAATTTGCAATCATTGCCATTTTTTTTGTCCCTAGAATAGTTTCTCAAAGATGTTCTCCCGCTCCTGCTGAATACCTGCTTTCTTTAAAAAGTCTCTACATCTTCTCGCCCCGCATCCCCAGAGGTATAGAGTGTATGGTCTGCAGAAACCCCCGCCCCCCTTCCCTCTTTCCCTCAGAGGGGGAGGCGGCTCCTCCTCATCCATCGTGGCTTCAGAGAAAGCAGTTTGCTGCAGGAGATGCTGTTTTCCAAATATTAGCAGCCAGTTTGAGGGGGGAGGGGTGCTTAAAAAGTGGGTGATGATGAATTTGCATTGACATTTCTGCGTGAAAAAAAAAAAAAAAAAGATGGTCTCTCCGGCCGTTCTATTTCTTTTAATCCATCCATTGTGTTCTTGGCTGTCTTTCTTCTGGTTTGAATTGGTTTCGTTCATGCCATGCAGTTTCGTTAAAGAGGAGGAGCAGCAGCGATGGGGGGGGGGGGGGGGGGGGGGGGGATGGTCAAACACTCAAGTGGGAAAGAGAGAGTGAGAAAGAGGGTCAGTCACATCTTTGTTTTTTAGCCGGCAGATGTCACGGCCAGTTGTCTTATCCGGTCCTTCCATCCATGTGTGTCTTTGGGTTCATTCCATCACCAGGTGGATGAGAAGTGGCCCTTTGACGTTAGCTGAGATCTCGGTGTTCAGTTGAACATGAAGACCCAAGATGTCTCCAGGAAGATTCAGATGATATCAAATACAGGATCATGTCAAATGTACATGTGATATGGCCGATGTTTTCTGATATGTATGAGTCGATTTCAGCCCGCTTGCTCGAGGTCCTGTAGCTCAGCAGAGATTAGCGCCGACACCGGATCGGACTCCGCCGGGAGCTGTTAGACATCACGATGAACCACCCGTCACCTTGCATAGTGCTTTGAGTGCCAAAATAATCAGGCATCCAACTGGAAATCAACAGCTGCGGATGAAGTTTTTTAAAATAAAAAGCATAAAGCAACAACACAAGTTAAATAGAGGGCATCCTCGTCGCATGGTCTCCAAATCCATGTCTGTCATAGGGGAGCATCCATGCAGTGCTTTGCTCTGAAAACCAGTTCAAATGAGGCGGATTTTTATTTTTTTCTGACTCCCATCTTTAAAAATAGCTTATATGTGATTGTGCCCTTGCTCTTCGTTGGGATCGACGGCAAGGTTGCATATGAATGTGTCACACGGATGATGAAAACGTTCAGGTCAGAGCATCAGTGGTGGTTTCCACCGCTCGTCTTCTTTCTTTCTCTTTCTCTCTGTCTCCTTTCTACAGTGAATCCCGTCGGGGGAGATGGAGGAGCAGCACTTTCAACGTGTTACTGTTTTTCTCCTCTTCTCGTAGAGGATGGGGGGGGGGGTTTAGAAACTCAGCACTACAAGGGAAGAAAGAAAAGAGGATTTACTGAGGGTTTGCAGTGAATAATTCATGACTGTTGACCCTCATACACCAGACCATGGCACAGCGTTTGATAAAAGCCCATTCAATAATTAAAGACGTTTTTTGTGCGAGTGTGCAGCTCGAATAGGTTCATCAAAACATTATAATTCAGTAGAAAACACCATGCTGTAGATGAGAAATAGATATTTCAGATGAAGCATTTTGTAATGATTTCCAAACAGTTGTTTTGTTTCATATTTTAACTGTAGGTTTATTTAGTAACATCCAGGTCTGGTGCAGTTAGAGGTCAAAGCCCATTGAACACACTGCAAGGATCCAGGTGGGTAAAGTATTGTTCTCTTTGTTTTCGTCATCATTCATAATGGCATCTGCTGAGCCAGTTGTACCAGCTGTTCATAAAATTCCAGTTTAGCATAGTTCGTCCAGGAGATGTACATGAAATGAGCAAAACTGACAATTATTTTACCCACCATCCAATACATGTACAGCTTGTTTTGATTTCCATTTCTTAGAAAATGATTTGATATCTTTCTGCGGTCCAGTGTGGACCACATTAGATATAGACCTGTTTCCCAAAAGCATCAAGATGGGGAATGATCACTGTGTTGGAATACATCTCACATGTTGGCCTTTATGCAGCACTATCTGTTTCTGGAGCGTTCAACCACATGGCGGGACTAAACCAGTGATTCAGTCTGCTGGTTTTGGTCTGGGGCCCATTACAGGACAGTCTGTCTCTAGCTGGTCTACTCGTCACATATTCCACATGTCTATGAGTTGGTAGACGTTCCACCAAACAGAGATTTCCCCTTTAAACTGTTCAGATGGTTTATTTGAATAACAAGCAAATATCAGAGAGAAGCCCCAAAAATATAATATAGTTCTGTGTATGGGAATTACTCATCACCTTTAATCCTCTCACAACCCCTTCGATTGGCCTGACCCCAGATCAAACGACCTCTCCAGCTACAACGGTGGAATGCTACTTTCAACTTACGTTGATGCATTAATGAACTGCTAATATAAAATAATGTAGTTATTAATATGGCTGTCAAGGACAATTTCTCGACAGAACGTGTCCTTTTATTTTTGATACTTTCCGTACTTTTCTGCTGCAGGACCTTTACTTGTGTTGTAATGGTACAGCAACGAAAGTGCTTCTTTCATCACTGACAGGTGATGATGACAGACGATGACATCTGTAGATGAAGACAGTGAGATGTGGTCAAAAGCTACGGAAGAAGTTGATGAGTTGACCTTAAGTTGAGATGTGAACTTAGCTGCAGCTTTTATTTCTATGTCTGACTCATGACATATGAGACACTGAACACAGAGCCGAGTGCTGGAAGTGCAATCGCTGCTTATCGCCCTTTCGCGTTGCAGCAAACAATTCTTTCTGTCTTTAACATCAACAAATAGAATCCCAAAGATGCTGTTGGGAAAGAGGCTGTTGGAGTTTCTGTCATCGTGAATGAGGTTCATAGTGTTAGCCATCGTAGAAACCCTTCGTTCTTTAACACTGCGTTCCAAACAAGATCCTCTCAGGTCGGAGCAAGAATGTAGAAATGGAAAGACTTCTACGATGGCAGACCGCGTGTTCCTAACCCTGAGCTGTAGTTTCCAGTGGTGCTCAGGATGAAATAGTTGTAACATCAGCAGTATAATACTGCACACCAAGGCAAGGGAATGATGAATGATAGGGCCAAACACACCGGTGAAGCAAAGGAAAGACACCACCACAAAGCTCGCCCAGCCCGGCAACATGCAGGAACATCAAGAACACAGAGTGTCAACGTGACACACTCTAACGTTTCTCTCTCCGTCTGTGTAACTCTCACACACACACACACACACACACACACACACACACACACACACACACACACACACACACACACACACACACACACCTACACACACACAGACACAGACACAGACATACACACACACACACACACACACAGATACAATCTGCAGAAGTCCTTGGGGGGGGGGGGGGGCTGCTCAGTCCTCTGATATAACAAATCTTTGGAATGCTAATTAAGAAGCCTGATGAGACCGAAAGACATCGAGGTCACGGACTTAGCGAAATTAAGAAGATTTCAATTCTCAAACCAGAGGACTGCAGCCAACCAGGACTGGGCATGAAATCCAGACCAAGATCTGAGAGTGGAGCATCTCAGCTGGTGTGTCCTGCACATGTACAGACCAGACCTTGGCCAAATCGGTTTTTATTTCTTTTAGCTTTTTTAAAAAGTTTCATCCCACTTTGACCGGCAGACCATGCAAGCTTTAGCTGCATCAGGTCAGCTCCTTTCTAATTAATTTCACTCCGGTGCAGTTTGACAACTGTGTGGGATAAAACGAGCTGGTGATTGACCCAGGTGTGGTACACACAAAAGAAAAAAAGGTAAGGAAACAGAGTGCACAACACAACACGGGGAACACACACAACACAGAAACGAAGATGTCACACAACACTGGATCACGCACAGGTGAGGAAACACGACACAAGGAGCAAAGACAGTGCACAGGAACAACGGTGAGGTACACATCCTTACATGGAGAAGCGATTTCTGCTTCTTTTCTCCTTTTCCTCCTCATCATCATCATCATCATCACCATACTTTTCTGTCTTCCCCAAACTTTTTCCTCCTCCATCTCCTTCCATCTCCTCCCTCTGACGCTGCTCGGCTGACAATCTCAGAACACATCATTTCCCCCGCCCCCCCCCCCCCCCGATCTACATAGAGTCTTTTTTTTTCATTCATTCAAATGTCCGTTCCTGTCTTCCTCCTCGGTGAAATCCGGTGTCTGGCCAAACCTTTCTTTTTATTTTTTCAATGCGAGGGTGCTCCAATTTGACTCCCTTTTTGGTTTTGGCTGTGAGACTTCAGGGCGGTGGGGGTGGACGGTGTGTTGGGGGCATAAAGTCTCTCAGAAAGAGGGGAAAGGGCGGAGAGACGGGGCAGAAACCACACAAAGAGAAGACAGGAAGCACAGTTGGACAAGCATTTCTTTTAAAGGAGGGGGAAGAGCCACAAAACAGAGGACATGGAATTCACAGGGACAGAAGAGAGAGGAGAACTTGACTTTTTTTGTTTGTTATCTCTCCCTTAATACATACAGCACATCTTAAAGGAAACATGGGTGGACAGGAACCATGGGGGCACAGAGGGGGAGATTGAGAAAGAGATACCTGAGTTGTGAATTGATGGAGAGGAGAGGAACGAGGGGCAGAAGCTTCAGAAATTCAAGAAGAAAATTGTTTGAATTTTGAAGGGTGCCTCTGCAGTGTGGTTTCTCACTGGGTAGTAAATGTGACTTCAAAGATCTTTTAAAAAATAAATCAATGGTATGCAGCGCTAAAGCAGAGTCAACAAGAACATTGGTCCTGCAAAACCCTGGGTTCAGACAATTATTTTTATTTTCACAATATAAACTAAAATGGTAAGTCATTGAAAAGGTTTTCAATGATCTTGCGTTTTGACAGTTCAGTGAAATCCATCTGCCTGGTTTACAGCGATGGTTGTTTCAGCAGGAACTACACAGCACAATGGAAGTAACGGTGTTCCACGGGGCCAGAATATACAATGAGGCATTATGTTTGAAAAAGTGGGAGTTTGAGGATTAGACATGTATGCATTCGCAACATCCATTTCATTTATTTTTGAATGGAAGGTATTGAGTGCTGCAGGGAGGAGTCCTAACACCTGGACTTGCAGTTCCCTCTTCTCAAAGTCAATGGGTTTTTGGGATAGATTCCTGAAATAATGGAGGAAGTCCATTGACTCTTTGTATAGGGAACCAGTGCAATGCTGACTGATTCATATTCTGCTTTAATGGATGTATTTCAGGTTTACAAAAGACTTGTCTGAACAATAAGCCAGAAAGGGTTTTGTGCTATCTTATATACGGTCCGATACTGCATTATGCTTACATGGTGAGTATTCTCAAATACATTCGCATTCAATCAGTTTACATCAAACTTAAATAGAAACTGGGTTGGAGTGGTTCACTCGAAAGGGGCCCGCAGCTCAGAGGAGCCCGAGGGAACCCTGGCAGGTTCATCTGGCCCTGTGTGTGTTTTAGGATCTTGTGTTGAATCATTGCATTCCCACATTGCAGAGGTATCCTTCTTTTGAACTCACTGCACTTTAAATGCAAGTGTGGACAATAGAAGAGGACGAAAGAAATGAAGCATGAGGTGGGGCAGAATGATGTCACAGACGGTAATGAAGGAGCGTTCGAATGAGACGAGGGAGGGGAGTCGAGGTGAGGAGGTATCTTGGGGAGGACGGTCTCTCTCTCCTCTCTCTTGCAGAAGAGGAGTCGAGACAATGATGGAAGAAGCTGGATTTGTTTTTCATGTGTTAGCGTTAGTTCACAGTTACTGCTTCTTTTTGCATATGTCTGATAAGCGCAGGGCTTTCAGAACAGTTCTCTGTGAAAAGAGAAGCAAAAACAAAGAAGAAGAAAAAAAATATATCATAAGCTACGATTATTAATATGTTTCTCTTATCATAAGTCTCTCAAGTGTTGATAAGAAAGCAGCTATACAAGACCTACCAGAAATGTAACCCCGCCCCGTCCTGCAAAAATAAACTTTCCCACCCCCGCCCGGCCCCGTTACAGTACCTAACTTGGTCTCTTCCGACCAATAGCATCATAGCATTTCGGCATGCATAATGTCAGCCCGTCCTCCCTCTTCTTGCATTCAAAGAGGTGAACATTTTTTTGTCCTGCATGCTTTGTTAGTGCATATGTATGCATCTTAACACACACATCCACACACACGCTTAGTAGTCTAAACGATATATACACATTCATTAAGCTCAAGACTAAAATCTTATCAAACCTCCTCACATTATTAGTCATATCAGTATCCTTATTGCTTGCAATGGAAACCCATGCAGATTCATATACAACGCAAACTTTACATATGTACAATCACCGGGACAAAAGCGACCAATCAGCAGTGGCCTTTGGGGAAGCGGCAGACGCAACAACAAGTGAACGATGGGAAGAAGAGGAGGATGAGGAGGAAGAAGAGAAGATGAAATGTTCAGAAACGATAGACAGACTCAGTAGAGAAACAGGAGTGTGTGTTCACATCCATGTGTGTGTGAGTGTGTGTTCACATCTATGTGTGTGTGTGAGTGTGTGTGAGTGTGTGTTCACATCTATGTGTGTGTGTGTGTGTGTGTTCACATCTGTGTGTGTGAGTGTGTGTTCACATCTATGTGTGTGTGTGTGAGTGTGTGTTCACATCTATGTGTGTGTGTGTGAGTGTGTGTTCACATCTGTGTGTGAGTGTGTGTTCACATCTATGTGTGTGTGTGTGAGTGTGTGCTAACAGGACTGGATAGTGATGCCTGGCATCAGCATGATAATAATCAGGAAACAGAAAACACAAATCAGGGTCACATAATGATAAAGAGCTGGCTCTGCAATTTGGGTTGAGAGTGAGATGAGCCAGAGCTAAGGAGGCAAATACATTATCTTAGCATTATGAGGGGGGAAACAGCTAGCCTGGAACTATCAACTCCTCTATAGCTCACTTTATCAACAAGCTCTCGCTAAAAGTTGTAAATTGTAAAGATTACAAATTGGGGATATGTGTGCTGTTCCTGTTTTTTGGTGAGCACCAAAATAAGCACATTTGTGTTCTACGCATGTCAAACAGAATGATATAATGTGTAGCTAGGCTAGCTATTTTACCTCTGCTTCAAGTCTTGACTCTAAACTCGGCTCGTCGCTTCCTGGCTACAGCTCATAGCAGAGCACGCTTTCCCCAAACGGTTGAACCGATTCTTTAAATCAACAGTGACAGAGTCTCCTCATGTGGGGCTCTTACCTTCCAACACTCCCAGCTTCAATGCAAAGTAACAGGAAGGAGATACCTCAGTGCACAGAACCCTCCTCTGAGAACGGAGTCTGTGTTGACTCGGTGGTTAGTGATAGTGCTCTGATGGGAATCTAATGCAACTCAAAGGGAATGATTTGCATCTGTTACTTTCTGGCGGGGGAGCAGGAAAGCGAGAGCGCGAGATGAGTACAAGGGACTTAAATGCTGACCCAGCAGACACATAATTACTGTCTAAAACAAAGAACAAGTCTGACATTGTTGTTCTTCAATAAATCAATAACATTTCTTGCAACATCAGAAAATTACAGTTTAAAACAAAAAGGAAACAAGAAAAAACAAAAGTACTCTCAGTGACAGAAAGATGACATCATCATGTGATCACACAAAGCTTGTTAATTGAAAAATATCAAAACTAAACCGAAAGAATGATTTCTTCCTTTCTGTCTTGTGGAAGCAAAAAAAAAAAGTATCTTTCCAAGTTGTGCATCTTAGTCGAGAGGTAGATGCAGGTCCGGGCACGCACACACATACACACTCATGCCCACACAAACATCCGCATGTGCTGCAGACACAACATAACTGAACAGAAACACCAAGGTCCCACCGCCGCTGCCTCATGTATCTACATTGCATATTTCTATGTTTGTATGCTGTCTCTGTTGTCATGTTCTCTTGCTTCTTCCCTTGTGGTGTGTGTCGTCCGCTCTTCCTCTACCACGGGCTGTCGCTCCAGTAGCCGTTCACAGTGCCTCCTACTGAGCAGCCGTAGCCGAAAAACATAGAAGAGGTGGACGGAGGAAAGGATGGGGGGGGGGGGGGGGGCAAAAACAGGGAAAGAAAGAGAAGCCAAAAACTAAAAATATTGCCACTGGCTGCTGAGTCACACTGGAGTCAGTGCAGTAGTAACGCTGTTGGTGGCAGTGGTGGTGGTGGTGGTGATGGTGGTGGGATGAACTCAGACGCTTCTCACACTCGGGCTAAGCTGCAATGTCCAAAATCCTTTCCCAGATAAAGAGAAAGTCAGTACCCTGCCACCATAGAGGAATAGTTCAACAACTATTTTGGAAATATGCGAATTTGCTTTTCTGTCTGAACATGTTGTGAGAAGATGAAAGTCAATCTCTTGTCAGCACATGGTTAGCCTAGCTTAGCATAAAGACTGGAAGCAGGGAGAACCAGCTAGCCTGGCTCTGTTAAAAAGTACACCTACAAAGTAAAAGTTGTTTTAAAATGATGACGCTGTAACAGGTTTCTTTACTCTTCAGACAAGGAAAAGGGCTCTGTGGTGCATTCAGAACCCACATAAAAACATGTTGTAGTGGAGTTCTGCTCGAAATGCACTAATATAAACTCTATAGCAATAATAATGAAGAATCAAAATACTTTACAATGTGTTGTTTTTTATGTTGAGTCGATTGGAATCTGAATCCAAATACAAACACCTCATTAAATATATCTATAAATATCTGAAGGTCTTATGTTGCCTTTTTTCAACAAAGAAACCAAGAGTTCATTTAGTTCTCATGAATGTTTAACTCATATCAATGAATAAAGAGATCGTTCAAAAGTATTTCTCTATTCATTTCCCTTCAGGTGTCATATGATATATGTAATACCATCTTCACTTTAAATACAGTTTAAACACAAATGATGACCTTTCACATGATTAACTGATTGAAATGGGCCTGACACTGCCTCCTCGCCTCATGGGTCATGTCGAGATGGTAACCCTTGATTTGAGAAACTCTCGTGAGATGATTGGGTTAAGGCATTGATGTTGAGTAGTTGAGGTTAGACTTTGACCATGACTTGGTGAGGGTAGGCGTTAGACGTTATGACTTGGTGAGGGTAGGCGTTAGACGTCATGACTTGGTGAGGGTAGGCGCTAGACGTCATGACTTGGTGAGGGTAGGCGTTAGACATTATGACTTGGTCAGGGTAGGCGTTAGACGTCATGACTTGGTGAGGGTAGGCGTTAGACGTTATGACTTGGTGAGGGTAGGCGTTAGACGTTATGACTTGGTGAGGGTAGGCGTTAGACGCCATGACTTGGTGAGGGTAGGCGTTAGACGTTATGACTTGGTGAGGGTAGGCGTTAGACGTTATGACTTGGTGAGGGTAGGCGTTAGACGTCATGACTTGGTGAGGGTAGGCGCTAGACGTCATGACTTGGTGAGGGTAGGCGTTAGACATTATGACTTGGTGAGGGTAGGCGTTAGACGTCATGACTTGGTGAGGGTAGGCGTTAGACGTTATGACTTGGTGAGGGTAGGCGTTAGACGCCATGACTTGGTGAGGGTAGGCGTTAGACGTTATGACTTGGTGAGGGTAGGCGTTATACGTTATGACTTGGTGAGGGTAGGCGTTAGACGTTATGACTTGGTGAGGGTAGGCGTTAGACGTCATGACTTGGTGAGGGTAGGCGTTAGACGTTATGACTTGGTGAGGGTAGGCGTTAGACATCATGACTTGGTGAGGGTAGGCGTTAGACGTCATGACTTGGTGAGGGTAGGCGTTAGACGTTATGACTTGGTGAGGGTAGGTGTTAGACGTTATGACTTGGTGAGGGTAACCGTGTAGCCACAACATTCGTGACGTTTGGCCATGCTTGCTGAAAAAGGGTGTGTGGCTTAAACTGCAGTCCCCTTAAGACGATGTGGAACACTGTGATTGGCTTAAAGAAACCCAATCACATATGTTTGTGCATTTGGTTGGAGCAAGATGACAGTAATTATAGATCTATACATGCTAGAAAGGTTCTGTCCATTGGTATGGTCGGCTGATCCGAACAGGTGTCAGCTTTCTGTTGAAGCTATGTCTTGATAAACAAGAGTTTATCCATCCAAAGATGCCAAACAATAAGGTTGTTGAGCACATGTTTAAGGTATGATGGTAGCAAACCTGGCAACTTCATTGTGACAACAAAGTCACAATGTTGACATTGAACACTTTGAACACGAACATTTGGACTGAACATGAACACTTGAACACTTTAATTCATTCACCTGGTGCAATACCTAATCCGTGCAATCCTGTGCAATATCAAATACGTTTAAATATTTACCTTACACTTACATTTTACTCCGTCTGTATTTACTGGTATACTTAATAGTCTTCTTTACTGTCAATCCTGTGCAATATCAAATACGTTTAAGTATTATCTTACATTTTACATTTTACTCTGCCTCCGCCTGTATTTACTGGTATACTTAATAGTCTTCTTTACTGTCAATCCTGTGCAATATCCAATACGTTTAAGTATTATCTGACATTTTACATTTTACTCTGCCTCCGCCTGTATATACTGGTATATTTAATAGTCTTCTACTGTCAATCCCGTGCAATATCCAATACGTTTAAGTATTATCTTGCATTTCACATTTTTTTACTCCGTCTGTACATACTGGTATATTTTGTATTCTTCTTTACTGTCATATTTTTTACTACTGTTTACTGTTTAGTCTATTTATACTACTTGATTTTTTTATCTTCATTTATTACTTGTGAGCGATGCTGCTGTAATCCTGTAATTTCCCCACTGAGGGACTAATAAAGGATTATCTTATTTTATCTTATCTTATCTTATCTTAAGTCACAGAAAGTGTGCAAAGTCACTGCACCTGTGTGGTCTTCTTTGTACTTTTAGCATGTCAACATCACCTAAAACCACAAATGATCCTTCTTCTTTGTTAATTACTTTACTTATTTATTTCTGAGCCTTTTTTGATCATTTTAAAACAACTCGTTCGTAGGTGTATTTCTGAACAGAGCCTGACTAGGTGTTTTCCCCTGCTACCAGTCTGTATGCTAAGCTAGGATAACTGCATCCCGACTCCGGCCTAGTACTTTACGCACAGACTCTGAGACTGCTCTCAATCTTCTCATCTCACTCTCTATAAGAAACCAAATCAACTTTCTTGGTACTGTTCCTTTAAACCTTAGCTGATGACTAAATGAAAGCAGAAGTAAAGATAATTAAATAGAAGAAGACATGAGAATGATCTTCCCTTTGTTCCTACTTTGCAGCTCACCCTTAATCCTTTTTGTACTGAAAGCCCGGGTGAGGAGGCAAGGAGAGGAGGTGAAGAGTGATGGTCTGGTCCAGATCAGACCCTATTGCTCCTTCACCGAAAGTCTTTTTGAGGTTAAAAGTCAAAGTCTACACATGTTCACATATATTTCTATTTTCCTGTAGCTACTTTTGTCTATTTATTTTGCTAAATATGTTTCTAGCCCAGGCTTAGCGTTACCAACACTCTGCTCCCTGAACCTCCTGTAATCCCCTCTGAAAGTGATTCTCAACATTTTGCCAATGTGGGTGCATTTTCACTGCAGATCAACACTATGTGGATAAACAGGTTGATAACATAGGCTGCTTCTATATCCATATATTTAAATTTTAGGTCAATAAATGGAACAAGTATGCAGTAATTCATGAGGAAAACGCAAAGATCATGTGTCATATTTGAGCTAATTTGCTACCTTTTTTCATCAGCTCTTAACTGTTTTTTTGCACCCTCTCTGGGGTTCCAGGTTGGGAACTACTGTCCTATGACCTGCGACCAACCCTGACAGAGACACCTGTTCCCCAGCTGTCCACGGTATTAAAAATTATTTTTCATCAAGTCATCCTGCAGTTCTCTGAGTGTTGTGTTTAGGGTCTAAGCAGAGTCTGAGGACGGGATGCTGCAGCTTTCATAAGTTGGTTATGGAGGTGATGTACGTAGAATCGAATTGAAGTCCCTCTCTCCCTGTACTAAAGGGATACACTGAGAACAAACTAACTAAGTGTGCATGTATGTGTAACAGAGGTCGTTTTGACTCAATGCAACACAACAGGCTTTTATCAAAAGGTGCGGAGGCGCTACAGTTTGGGGTATTTCATCTTTTTAGAGGTATGAATTTGACTTTAAGTACACAAAAATGTTTTTTTTACTACTTGAAGGTATACCATATATTGTTATTCTGGAGATTCTCATGAGTAAAAACATGCATGCTGCAGTAATGTGTTAGTGTCAATGTGCGTGTGTGTGCCCATTCTGAGGCTTAATACTAGAAGTCCTTATTCATAGCTACTCTTAACTGTCAGTCTTAAGCATTGAAGTGTGAGTGCAGTGTCGACATACAGGCAAGAAGTAGCATAGGGAACACTAGAGGCAAACTAACTCAACTACCACATCCATCTAAACTAACCTACTCTATCCCTGTTAGTAAGGCAGGTGTGCTCGTGTTTTTTCAAATACATTTGCTGAAGCGTCTATCTCAGCTTAAATAGGTCTTTTAAAATAGGACCTTCTGGTGCCGAGAAGAGGACCGCTAATTCCTTGTTGGTTCTATCAAGAGGGAAATGTGAGTAATGGTGATGAAGGAGCAGCGAGGATGACTCAAATGTCCATGTTGACGCTTTCCTTGAATGTTCCCCAGAAAAAAAGGAAAGAAAAGCAGAAAAACAACCCAAAACATTCAATATTGTATTGTTGCTGTTGTTGTTGACATTTTGCTGTTTGTGTCTCCCTGTCGGCTATGCTACAAGATGGAGGGAATGGGGGAGCGGCATCGCCTGAGACCAGGCGGCTCAAAGGGCTCGAAGGGCTCGAAGGTAGAGTTGGTGATGGGGGTGAGGCGCAGCGGGGTGCCCGTCATCCCGGAGATATTATTGAGGCTGCGCGACTTCTCATAACCCGTGGCTATACATGAAGATGACAAGGCACAGGCAAGAGGGCAAAGGTCAGAGCGGAGTTATGAACGGCCATTCAGATCAGCAAATGAAACAGTCAGCATGAATGTTTTCATGATATGGTAAAAAAAGAAGGAAATAAAAAGTGTGAATGTGCATGGAAATGACAGAAAGTAATGTTATGATATGTCCATTTGTGTTATGACAGCATCACACATCAGAAATTGCAAATACAAAACATTTGTTACAGATACAAGCATTTGTAAATGAAACAAAGTAAAAAAAAAAGAAGAGATAAATAACTCAAAACAAAACCAGCCCAAACCAAGTAAAATAGTTTAGACCAAAGGAGGAAGTTAGAAAAAGACAGATAGACAGACGGACGGATGGACAAACAGATGGACAGACAGGACAGAGACAGGACAAAACAGGAATATTGGTTACGAAAATCAGCTATCAGTTGCCACAATATCCCTCAGACACCAAGAGGTGGTGCTCTGCGGCACCGACACCAACTGTGTAGGGGGGGGGGCGGATGCACTAGTCCAGTGGATGGACACAAACCCCTCTGATCTGAATGTATCCCATGAGATTTTCATAGTTCCATTGTACATCCACTGGTCTACCTGCTCTGGGATTCCCAAAAGCACATCGGTGGTGGTACACTTCATTGAGCAACATGAAACACAGCAGGACTCGTGGTTTATTGATTTGTTTTTTTTGGTTTTTGGGAAACTCAGAGCAACTCGGGTGGGTAAATCATCTGGAGCTGAGCACGGTTAGCAGTACACACAATCACTGGAAGTTAACGCTGCAATCTCTACACTTTACTGGGGACATTTTGACCTCAGAGTCCAGGTGTTTTAGCCAGTCCACCGGCAAGAACAACAGGCTGCTGTTAACAGGGAGACAGTCACGTTAGACAGAAAGACAGACAGACAGACTGACAGACTGACTGAAGGAAATACTCTTCTCCAAAGTCAGGGTCAGGTATATGCTTTTCTTCATTTTGGGGATCAAATTCAACATGTTTAAAAAGAAAAGTCTGCAGCCATGCTAGCAGCAATGTGAGGCTGTATTTGGCCGCAGCGGTGCTTTTAGCTAAATGCTAAAATCAGCATGTTCAGCAGGCATAATGTTCACCATGTTCACCATCTTTGTTAAACATGTTAGCATGCTAATCATTGCAAATGATCACTGTACACAAAGTACAGCTGACGCTGATGGGAACAGGTTGACGTCGCAGACGGCTGCAGAGTTAGGCGATGTTTCAAAATGTTGGGTGGATCTTCTTGAAGCGTGTGGAGAAACGTTACATACGTAATGTATACCTTTCCTGGATCTGATCACAACATCCGTTCCTAACTTTTGAAGAAAAAGCGCATCTTTGATATACGACTGCAAAGTCCACATGATGTTTAATATAGCCTGATGGATCCTAGGTGTTTTAGGACAATATGATAAAGAGAATTGAAAGTTTAAAATAAATCCCTTTGATATATATTGGCTGTCATTGTCTTTTATATTATTGTAAATCATTAACAAACACTTTCGAAAAGGTTCATTTAAAAGAATTTTGAAGATGTTTTTAAAATTGCTGGTGCACGATTTATTATTTGTTGCCCCGCACGCATAAAAGAATGATCCCTGTCACTTTCACACAGTGAGGCACACAGCTTATTAATCAAACACGGGATTGGGTCGGTACTCGGTATCGGCCGATACCAAAACTCCAGGTATCAGTGTTGGGACTGAAAAAGTCCGATCAGTGCGTCCCTACATATATATATCATATATATTACATAAATATACCTTTGACACCATGTTATGGTCTATTGAGGCTACGGTCTGTTATTGAATGTTGCAACAAATTGCGGCTTCATCAATTTATCCATTCGGACAAACATCTGACATTTAGTGTGCTGATGTTGGAGCTGGCTTGTTGTAATTTCTGGCTTCAGCACCCACTTGCAAAAACTCATGTTGTCCTTGGACAGGTCTTGGGAAAAGATGAGAGTAAAGTACTGAAGGGCATCCTCACCTTGCACCCTCATCACAATGGCTACAACAACAAACAACTAACAAACGATACCGACATAACCCACCAACACGCCATGCAGCAGAGGGTTTAATTACTCATCAACCCTTCTACGGAAGGATTTGTCCTTGTGAGGTTAGTGTGGGATCACTTTCAGTTCTGCAGAACCTAAAGTTGGATGTTGCATAAAGAGGAAGGGAGGCCCTCACCTGAGACCAGCATGTAAGGACAAACCTTTGTCAAACGTCCTGCTGAGAGACCTTTCTGGAACAGGATTGGTTTAGAGGTTGGTTTTCTGTTTTGCTTTTCTTTGATGATATACTTTTAGGTATCAAATCTCACCATCTGTAGGCCTGAAAGATGCTAGTATGAAGGTGTCAGTTAGTGGAGAACAGTGGCTGTGGCTAGTCAAGGTTCATTTGAGGGGTGATTCAAATCGCTGTCTATTGGATGATCTGATCTAGGGGCCTGGTTCGACTGACAATTTCACTGTAAAATCGTTGCAGGCGTGAAAAAATGTGTTTATAAAACAAAGGATCGTCCATTTCGGACTCTATGGGGTTGCTGAATGTCTGATTTTACAAAGAAGTGCTTGGTTTATCCCAATCAATGGTGATATAGCCTATGTTGGTTGTGTTGGCTGTTGCCTCTATGACAGGACAGCACTGAAGGCCCAGGTATAAAATCACGGCCCGCCACTATACATCAGTATGGTACAGTACATGCACGTGTTCTACAACATCCTTCTGAAATGAATGGCCAATGCTTTTATGTACATTACAGCTTCATACATGCTGTGTGTGTGCATGTGTGCATGTTCACTGTGTAGCAGCACACTCTGCTCTGTTTAAATCGCCGTGTTTACGATGTCAAGTCCTGTAACCTCAGGAATGAATCAGCAGCACTGCGGCTCTTAGCTGATTGGGACGCACACAAACACTGGCGGAGCAGCAGCAGTGTCAGTTTATCAATAACCAACAGCAGCAGGTAATCATAGAGACCTGTAATCCCTGATCAGGGACCGCTATCATCTTGTGAATATGATTCTGATTATAGAGCGCAGATCTGCCTGATCAACGTCTCGTCGAGAAACAAAGACAAACAGGTCATCATTTACACGGCTCAGTGCTTTAAAGATTGTAATGCAGGGACCGCTTCCACGGTGACTCTCACTGTATACGAAGTGGAGTTGAGAAGTGCTTCGCATCTCTAATGAGTGGCTGACTGCAGCTTTCTCTGCAGCAGAGGCAGCCTCAGCTCTGAAGCTCAAGGCCTTTGAAGCTGCTTCGTCTTGTGTTACCTCGCTGCATTGATTGATCAACATGACTTCATTCTCTCGTCATTCACTGCACTGTAGGATACTAGTGTTATCAGTAGTAACTGTTCTGTTACTTCTCAACCCCGAGGGTAATAGTACTAAATATGGATTTCAGTATGATATTAATACATGTGTAAAGCCTGACGTATTCAGAATATTACGTGCACTGTAAAATCTTGCTTTGACGATTACGGAAACAGAAATATCCTCACTGGTTGAGTGAAAGAGGTGCTCCATTTGGCAAATTGATGGAGCTATTGGTCAAGCTGCAATAAGATCCTTCTGGAATGATCCTACAATTCCCATAATGCAATTTAAATTGCATCTTTCACCCGAGCCTTGGCCGTTCAAAATCCCCCCCCCCCCAGTTGGTAACAAAGGCTATCTTTTAATCGAAGAGGACACTATTCAACTGTTTCCACAGACTGTGATCTGACTGTGTGGCCCTTTAAGACTTTAAGGAAAGTAAATGAATTTTGAGAGCCAGTGGGAAATGGCAAGACAAGAGGGAGTTAATATAAATACCTCGTGCAGTTGTTTTACTCATCTTCTAAATTCAAACTGCTGTAGCTATTGAACTTACAGCTTGATTAAGTCAACCAATGAGATTATTTCTGAACACTTCTTTATCTTACAAAGTCAAACATTTGATTCCTGAAGCAAGAAGCTAAGCGAGTGCCCACAGAGTGGCGGCGCATCGGTAAGCTGTGCTGCGATTGGTTAGCTCGTTGTACGTACCTCCACTCAGTCAGACTTTAGAAACACAACGCAGGGGGAGAGACTGAGGAGGATAGCCTGAGGATGGGATGGATACACCAGAGTTAGAATGGGATGGGGAGACACAAGGGGGGGAGAAGGAAAGGGAGGAACAAGGAATGATGGGGAAAAGAGGAAGAGGAGTGAGAGAGGAGGTTGAAGCAGAGGGGAGATAGTGGTGTAGGATGAGCTTTGTTCAGAGACTCTGAGGGTCCCAGGACAGAGGGTGCTGTTTGTTCAGCCCTTTGAGGCAACTTTGTGAGTCGTGGTGTTGGCTTTTATAATTAAATGCTCAAAAAAGAATCGCTTTGTCAACATAACGAACCAGCCGTCAGATATGAAGAATTGATGTAAAATGCCTAAACACAGCTGTTTGGTTCATTGTATTCAAACTGTGCTGTATAGGGAGAGACAAATTTACAATATCTTGCAAATTAGGTGATTCAATATTTAAAAATACAACTGACACATGTACTATCACAACACACTGATGTGTGGATATCATTAAGCTCAATAACCCTGCTGTGCCTACAGTTTCACAGAGTCATCTCCTGAAACAGCCGACCACAGCAGTTTCTACACGTTATTCAAACAGAAGGACATTTGTTGGGGACTGTTTTCAGCGGCTTTCGTGATAATTTGGGATGTGGAAGTGTGAAGTGGTGTAAGGATGGTGGTGGAAAGAGGAGTGCAGGTAGGCCAAGGAGGAAGAGTGGGAGGAAGGAAGGGGAAAGGGGTGAGGAAGGGTACAAGGAAGTGAACAACCGGGGCAAATATTATCCCGACAACCATCCGTATGCTAAAATATACATCAACACGTCTTTCAGTTCACTGCAAAATGCTCATTACTCTGAGCTTTCTTTTTTTTTTACTTATTATTAAACACACTGTGGTCACACACAAATGTGAACCTGGAATTTAATTTTATCATATGAAACCACATGTGGATTTTAGATTGTCAAGAAATAATATTTGCATCAAATACAGACATACAAATGCAATATGACATTACCAATGCACTGAAGCTCAGGGTTAAAACATACATACATACATACATACATGTAAGGTGTATGTATGTGGGACATGACATGGCTCCTTTGTAAGTGAGGCGAGAAAGAGGACAAAGAGGAACGACACACACACACAGGAGTAGAACAGAGGAGAGAAAAGAAAGCATCGAGTCTCATTGCTGTCTCATAAGAAGAGAGAGATGCTCATGCAGATTATTACTGATGGAGCAGGCAGTAGAACTAGAACAGATAATATGAATGATCTAAAAATGTGGTCCTGTTTACCCAAATAAAGAACTTTAGCTCGTCTTCACACAAGGAAAAAATTGCTGAAATGTGGGGACGGACAGAAAATGAAGAGATTATAAAAGTATAATGTAAGGAATAAATCATTTCTAAAATGGCCTACTGTATAAAGGTGAATGAAGCACAAAGGAACACAGGACTTTCACCCAGGAGACCACTGTTCGTGTCCTGTGGGAGCCCACCCTGGATGCTCTCAGAGGTCATGGTAATAAAAGGGGCTCTTAGTAGAATTTGGGGCAGTTTACGCTCCACTAACCCAGTTCATCTGCCACCATGTGAGCCTTATCTCCTCTAACCTTCAAGGGAAAACATAGTATCATACTTACAACACTCGGACTCATCAGGATGTCGATGTTCAGCCTGGGCAACACATTCTCCTGCCCAACTCATCCAAAGATTGTGGTTTCGGTTAAAATGAGTATGTTTGTTACGTAATGTAAGTATGCTGTATAGTTGTTGTGTAACTGGCGGAAGTAGTTACGCCAGTAACCTGTCATGTGAGTTTGGTCACTTACATGACGAAGTTACGGTAAAGTAAATCAACATGGACTTGGACTTGAACATCAGCCTCCTGTGTGAACGTCCTGTGTTTGGGACACAGCCGCATCATGTAGCCATCAAGTGCATATTTCAGAGACTCATAACAAGTCTTTTTAAAACGAGAAAGCTGGAAACATAAAAGAAAAAATCAGCTGAAGCCACATTTCTGCTCCAACCTGTGGAGCTAATGTTAGCTTAGCTAGCCGCAGCTTTTTCATTTCTGCCGACAAAAGTGACGTCGCCGTCTACAATCGAGAAACTTATTCTGTCTCCCTCGATTTCAACCCATTGTTTTAAAATGAGTTTTTCAATTTCCATTTTGAATTTTGATAGTAAATGGTCCACTGTGAGTTGTGCCAACGGGCTCATCTATAGTGTCTGTCCAGTATCGTACCACTTGCAGTATTTCTGCATTGGCTTGTGTCTGTATCCAGTGAGTATGCTTTATCAAAGTGACGAATGTGCTTCTCAACTTGCTGCTGTTCTTCTATTCTCATTGAACTCTTTGTGTGATTCCTTAAGTAGCACAGCCACAGTAGAAGTCTTACGGGTGGTCATTTGTGCGAAACATCCTGGATGACCTCTATATAGGTTCAAGTTAAGCAACGTATCCAACACTAATGCATCTATCGCAATATTACTGAGGACAATTCTCCGGTTACCTCTAAATGTACATTCTTACTTACAGGGTTTTAAATGTACAATTGCCGCTCTGTGATCATAATACAATCGATGAGTTCACACTTTCCTGAGTCAACATGATTCTCCTCCTGACACCGCTAAGGCTCGACTGCGCTCAGGAAATAAAATAATGTGAGTGCAATCCAAGAGGCCTCAGGGGATTCTGACCGCCGACATGATTAAACACTAACCCGAGGGCCATCCATCACCGGCTGGTGGAAAGGAAAGTGAAAGTAAAAGAGCCTGTGTGTTAATGAGAGATGAACAGCATGAAAGCTGGTGGAGAGAGATTATATTTAAGGTGGTATATGAAAATCCCATGTTGGCAGTAGAACTCAAGAGAGAGGGAGTGAGAAAGAGGGAGGAGGGGGCTCTGCACTCTGTTATGGTGCAGCATATCTCCTCACATCAGCGGACCTCTAAGTAAGACTCATGAGTCAGTTCAGGCCAACGATGTCTGTCTGTCAGTTAAGAGGATCAATGCTTTTCTTCGACTGAGAACAAGGTGAAGGACGAGAATAAAAAGACAGAGAAAGAGGAAAGAAAGGGGGACACAGGACGGGAGACGGGGAGAGAAGATGAAATACAAAGCAACGGAGGGAGTAAGGCAATATTTCATTCTTCTATTCGACCTCTACCCACTCGCTGATTGGGTTTCCCAATGAGGGGGGAGACGTGTACAGTATCACAATGCCTTTCAGAGTCATGCAGCCGGGATGGGAGTGCTGTGTGCAGTCGTGGGCTTTGCGAGGCGCTAGCGGCACCAACGTGTGCTCCAGAGCTCCCTCTCTGTGGCTTTTTCTTCATCTTTTTCTAAAAGGGAGCAGGCAGCGTTCTCCTCTTTGCATTCCAGCTGGCAGGGCGCTCTCTCTCACATCATGCATCCTATTTCCGTACCCAGTCAGTGAGAAACCTTAACAAGCTGCAGGGTCACGGAACAGACAGAGAGCTGGTCGGATTCTTTCTTGGTTCCAGCAGGACATTAAAGTGAGTAAGAGGGATCGGTCCAAGCCTTCTTTCTTTGAATGGCCACACTGTAAAGCCAGAGGAAGGCGTAGCTTGAACTTTAAGGTCTGGAGTTCACAAAAAACATCGAGCAGAAGTATGATGTGTACAACGGACGCTTTGTTTAGGCTACACAAAAAGTTAATAATCAGAATACCAGCAGGTGCATTCTACAGTAGTGCAACGCATCATAAAACTCTCAGTTTGGAGCGTATTACGGATCGGATCACAGATCTATCAGCACAAAAGAAAAAAGGAGCAAATATAACTTTTAGAGATCTCAGATCAAGTTTTTTTGCCGTCGATACTAATTGCCGATCAATGATGATCCGTATTGGCAGATACAGATCCCTTTGTTGCTTGGTTACAGCAATACATGTTATCTTTTTACTTTGTATCTATAGTGGTTTGTTTTCTTCATAAAAACACAGTTCAAATGACAAGGAAATAAAAGATTGGATTTTTATTCATTAAAACAAATCCTGTCATTAGTAGTTTTAATGATGTATTATAAACTGCTCAGTGTAAACTGTTCATAATTCATAATTCATCTCTAATATCTATTTATATTCATGTGAAAACATCTCCTTCAAACTACTGGATTCATTCAAGTTCACCACCAACACTACATTTTACGAGATTACATGTGAACACATCATGATAACGTTATAATTGACCTTCGTCCAATACTCGTTTTCATTGAGCAGAGCCTGAACACATCATGATGTCACTGAACAGAACCTTCGGTTTTTAGCCATTAGCGGTGCTGCTAACGCTACTAGCTCTCCTCCTGTTGGTTTAAACACAGATTGGTTGTTTACAATGAAACATTATTCAGAGATCGTCGAACAGAAAAGCATAAATGCCAAATACGCTTCGGGTCCGAATGGCGGGTTCACTGTGGATAAAGCGCTGCCCGGTGCCCTGCCAGCGCTTTCCTGGCAGAAAAAACAAAACGCTATGAACCTTAACATATAGCCTATGTTAAAACACAGAAAAGTCTTATAGGTCTCTTATTCTGAGTTACTATAAAAATAGAGATAATATTGAAATATCTTTTCCGGCCACTAAGGAATTCAGTTAGCTCTGAGCTCTTCACACTGGCTCCCCGTCTGTCAAAGAACTGATTTACAAACACTAGTGTTGGTTTATAAAGCACCGAATTGTTTATTTCTGATATTTCTGAGACATTATGAACCATTCACACATCTGCTTTTTGTCCACAGAGTCAGAACTACACACGGAGAATCAACGATCACTTTTTAAGCTCCGGGTACAAACTCCCAGAAAACTGCAACTCTCACTTCTTTTACATCAAGGCTTTTAGGTTGCTGCTGCCTTTTATTAAATCATCAATCAACACTGCACTGTAACTTGTATTCTTCTAATTTTGTACCTGTTTTATTCTATTTCAGTTTGCTTTTTATTTTCTTGCCTCTTTAACGACATTTCGTGCTGCTTCCTTCACATTGTCTCTCGATGCCTTTGACGTAAAGCACTTTACATTGTGTTGTTTCTGAATGTGGGTACTTTGTCAAACATGTTCTTCTATATTACCCACAGTGGACACGCTCAGGCTCGGCTTCCCCACTATGAGTAACCACTAATATCTCCTTATAGCCATAAAGTGATCACATGACGTCCTTCACCCCACAAAGGGCTCGATGCAGCTCACCAGCGCTTTCCCTTGGCCTCACTGTCAAATGAAGCCAACAGTACCAATATGAATCAATAATGCAATCAAACACCAAGCCCTGACCCAAAATGCTTTGCTGCACCATGTCCCAGAATTCCCCTGTCCACTGTTTCCGTAGCAACAGCAGGAAAAGGGGAGAAAGAGAGAGAGTGGAGGGATGGTGGAGTAAAGATCAAAGCATGGGAACGCAAGACAGACTGATGCAATAAACAGGACAGACAAACATAAAAGATCAAATATAAGATCAAATAACTATCAACTGTATCAATGAGGTGAAGAAAGAACTCAAAACATGTCCCAACACTAACATAGATAGAGAGAGAGTGAGAGAGAGATGGATAGATAGAGAGATGATAGATAGATAGATAGATAGATAGATAGATAGATAGATAGATAGATAGATAGATAGATAGATAGATAGATAGATAGATAGATAGATAGATAGATAGATAGATAGATAGATTTCATAAAATCAATCCATGGCCGAGCCACAAACCACAGGAATCCCTCTGGCAGTGGCGAAGCAAAGGTGGGTGCTGAAGAGATTTGCATTGATAATGATTTTTTGTTATATTTTCCTATTAGTTTTATCTGATTTGAATCTTTTTGAAACCTATCCAACCCATTGCTTGCTCTGGAAAGAAACAAGCTAGGACAAGAGAAATAAGAAAAAGCAGAGGAGCAGAGAAGTGGGAAAGGAGCGTTACGATGCGATGCGGCTCCCTTCCGGAACGCCTCCAAGATGCTTGGGTCTTTCGTTCGTCCCGCCCGCCGCTACCACAGATCTGATATAGTCTGTAATAAATCCCAGCCAAGTACAATCTGTGATTATGTCAGCGAGAGGAAGGGAGGAAAGAAAGAGGAAGAGGGGTCGGAACTTTTAAAGCAGAAGCCCGGCGGTGTTGAGAAACGCGTGCGGTTGCGAATTCTTGAGGTGTCCTTGATCTGTCTTGAACCAGTCACAATGAGAAGATAACTTAAATAAAGATAAGTCCAGTTTTCTATTTGTGTCTCCCTGAGGTAGTCAGCTAAAGGCTTTCCAGAGCCTTTGAAGCTCTCCGAGCTAAGAGGCCATCACAGCAGAGCAAAGTGCCACCGCTGTGCTTCTCACCTCAGCCCTTCAAAGGTGTGCCAATGCTTACCTGAATGTGTGTGTGTGTGTGTTGTGTCTGTCTTTCTTTCTCCCTGTTCATCGATCTGCTTTACTGTCAGACAGCCTGCTAGATCTCCTGTGTTTTGGGGGATTTGTGAACATTAGCTTTCTCGTTGGCTAGCGTAGACCTTCGAAGCACTGCAGCAGTCAGTGTTCCAGCCCAGCCTGGCGGAGAGTCGGACCCGGCTCAGCCACACAACACATGGTTTTCTTTTGGCAGAACCTTTCTGAAGCCTTTTTGGGGGGTTTTGTGGATCAGTTATATGTTTCCTGAAAAGATCCAAAGAAGCCAAAGCCCTGACGCAATGGTTTGGAGCCAGAAGTCTGCTGATCCTGAACGGTGCTCTCTGCCGGCTGAGCTGTAAAAAACTGACCTGAGCTCAGTTCCAGAGTAGAGAACGGAGGAAAACCGACCAACCAACCAATCAGCAACCAGCTCTCACTGGCCTGGCAACGCGGCCACTTTTACTCTGGCACCCATCCCAAAGCACCTTCAACGGACTCCCCGTTTGTTTCCTTCCTCGGGTTTTTATACTTTGTTTACTTTTTTTTGTGAAAAACTAATTTTTTACATTTTGGTTTTGATCTCCAATAATAAAATATTTGATTGATCTCAATATGACATAAGTCCTAACTATACTGTAGAGTGTGACAGCTAGAGGAGTTGTATCAAGTTTTTCACACATAAAGAAAAGTATGGAAAGACCGGGTACCCGGTCCCCGAAAGCAGCAATGAGACATTCCTGCTTTTGGGGACCGGACTGACTTGAGCCAAAGTGCTTTCGGAGGACGGGGACATGATGACCCCCCCCCCTATCTGTAAGTACCAGAGTGAGAAGAGACCGGGTGAGAGGAGGAGAAGGAGGAGGAAGAGGAGGAGCAGGAGGAGGGGAAGACAGCTACACACAGAATACGGACACACGCACACACACACGCGCACACACACACACACACACACAGGAAAAGGACGGACACAAGGACAGAGACAAAGAAAGACAAAAAAAATAGAGAAACACAGACAGACAGACAGATGGATAGTGTAACACAGACCGACAAGAGCCAACGTACAAACGCATGACCTGACACAACCTGGGGAAAGAGACAGTGACAACAACAACAACAAAATAACAACAACAGCAACAGCACGCAACCGCACATGGACCACGCACTGTGGACTTAGACCTCTACACGCCGCTCTGACCCCGTGACTCCGTGACCCGTTCTCCCCAGTGGTTACGACATACTGTGGGTGTACAGAGGGAAGGCACATCTCTCTCACGCCCTCTCTCACGCCCTAATGAATACAACATGTGTGTGTGTGTGTGTGTGATTGGGCTATTCTGTACTCATCACACACACTTTAAAATGCAATGTGTAACTGTGGCAGTGTATTTGTGTCACATGTCTGAGCATGAGATGGGACAGGAGCACAGAAATTAAAATGTCTTCAAACACGTAGAAGAATCATCACTCAAAGAATAAGTGGAATTGAGCAACAACACAATCTCCGTTCTGTGCTAAGACATTGATTTGCATGTTGGCTATTATCCACATTGGGGTTATAGCTGTACTGACAATAACCAGGATATCTACAAAGTGAAATACTGATATTGTGTTCATGATACACACGTGATAATGTAGTTTAAATAATCTCTAGACTCTTTCCCCACCTCCATACACTCGTATTTTGAGTGTAATTCATCGGACTATCGTCGGGGACGTAAGACCCTGGCACACCAGGAAGTGGCTCAACGCAATGTATCTGTGCCATATATTTGGTTATAGACGTTTGCTGATGTGGGGACTACTGCCAGGGCTAGTAGGTGAGCTGTAGCTGCCGAGCTAACCGCTGACTCAGCAGCCAGTCAACACGTTCTCACTCCCATCTGGTCAACTAGGTCCTACGCTTCAAACCATGACGCTCTCGGTAAAAGAACTTCCACCGAAGGTCTACTTTGATTTTCGGTTTACTTATGCAAAAGAAAATGACTTGGTTAGGTTTACAGAAAGATTGTGGTTCAAAAGTCCACGTAACTGGCGTTCGTAGAGTACGAAACATAAGTAAGTAAAGTAAGTCAAAGCTGACCTGGTTTGGGACTGGACGCGGACGCCTGGTTCAAAGTCCTGTGGTTGTTTGTACAAACCATTATTATTATTTGATAATAATGATGAAAAGGTGATGATCATTTCTCTACAAAAAAAACATTGTTCTGACGTTCTGAAAATGTCCCATTGCATTCCCACCACTGAATCACAAATGTGACTCCATATAAAGAGGTATGGATATGTAATATGTCTCATCTGTGCCAAGTGATGTATTGTTGTATGTATTGTTAAAAATATATCCTGCATACAGCAGACGTTATTATTAACAAATACTGCTGTTCATTGAAATGAATCCAAATAGACAAAAGAAATGAATGACACGTAAAAGCTTCACAATAACAAGCAACCTGCAGCACCTGCATACATTCAACCTCTGTGTGTGTGTGTGTGTGTGTGTGTGTGTGTGTGTGTGTGTGTGTGTGTGTGTGTGTGTGTGTGTGTGTGTGTGTGTGTGTGTGTGTGTGTGTGTGTGTGTGTGTGTGTGTGTGTGTGTGTGTGTGGCTAAGTGGAGAGCAGGGCCGTCCTTCAGACAGTCGGTGGTTCGATCCCTGGCTCCGCTAGTCACATGTCGATGTGTCCTTGAGCAAGGCACTTAACCCCAAAACCTGCTCCCGTAGCTGTGATAGGATCTAATTGTAAATCGCTTTGGATAAAAGCTAAATGACTATAATGTAATGTAATGTAAAGTAAAGTAAATAACGTGTGTGTTGTGAGCCTTCATTTTGTCTTGCCCGATCTCGATGTTTCTCGGGTGGAACACTTTTCATCTCTTCTGTGACTTGATAGTATGGTATTGTTATCTAACTACTGACCTCTAACCTACTTCTCTCTGTCGTCACATGGTAGCGTGCTTTCACACATGGAGTAATCTAATCGAGGTTGATCAAGAC
Source organism: Lycodopsis pacificus (assembly GCA_028022725.1). Taxonomy (NCBI): domain Eukaryota; kingdom Metazoa; phylum Chordata; class Actinopteri; order Perciformes; family Zoarcidae; genus Lycodopsis; species Lycodopsis pacificus. The sequence continues at coordinate 23,219,472 of CM051702.1, forward strand.
GAATCTAATCTAGATCTGATTGAAAAGTATCTCATATAATTGACGTTAGTCTAGTTTTACTAGTCTCGTCTAGTTGAATGTAATATGGTCTCGTCGAGTTTAATTGAACACATTTACTCTCGTGACGAATCTAAGCAAACATCTGAACTAATATAATCTGGTCAAATCTAATCTAAAGTAATATATTATATTGAGTCGGGTTTAACTGAACCTAGTCTAGTCTGAATCTGATCTAATCTAAAATCGGATCTGATATAATGTGGTTAAATCTAGTCTCAATGGATCTAATACAATCTAGCACACTCTGGTCTAATTGAATCTAGTCTAGTGGATTGTAATCTAGCCTTTAGTCTAGTCTGAATCTAACCTAATCTGATGTAATCTAATTTATGATCAAATATAATCGGGTTAAATCTAATCAAAATGAATCTGATCTGATCTGGTCCCAGTCTAACTGGATATATCAAGCAAAAGGTAATCTAGTCCAGTCAAGTTTTTTCTTTTATTCAAAGCTAATTTAGTCGAGTCTGAATCTCATCCCATCTCATCTCATGATGACATCATAATGACATCATCTAATCTCGTAGAATCAATGTGTGTCTACTCTAGTACAATGTCATCTTGCCTGCTGTAGTTTAACCCATTTCTAATCTAATCTAATATTTTGGTTTGCACGGACAGTTTTTCAGTTCAGTGAAGTTTCCAGTGAGTTAAGGTCGGATGTGTGTGGAGGTCTTACCTCATGTTCCTACGCTTTGATCCAGGAGGAGGTGGAGCTAACACTGAGCTCCTGCTGGAGCAGAGCCCCCTCCGACCCGACCCACTCCTCTCCCAGGGAGGAGGGCACACTGCTGGACTCAGTGTGTGTGTGTGTGTGTGTGTGTGTGTGTGTGTGTGTGTGTGTGTGTGTGTGTGTGTGTGTGTGTGTGTGTGTGTGTGTGCGTGTGTGTGCGTGTGTGTGTGTGTGTGTGCGTGGAAGTCGGGGGAAATAGGACGTGGGGAGTGTAGAGTGTTTAAGTTGAAAGGTCGGGGGTTAAATTAATATCTATATATATATATATATATGTATATATATATCATATATATCGTGTATATATATATATATACGTATATATATATACATATATATGTATATATATATATATATATACATATACATATATATATACATATATATATATATATATATTAATGTTAGCAGGACGAGGTGGTAGCAGGCAGGATGATGGCAGGAAGAAGGAGAGTAAAAAATGAACGGAAGATGAGGGGAAGCAGAAGACAGGCAGCGAGCAGAGAAAGGAAACAGAAGAGGGAGAGGAAGGAGCTGTAGGAGAATGGGGCGAGAGAACAGAGTGTGGGGAGAAGAGAGAGAGAAAGGAAGAGTTAATGAATCACAGCATGGTCAAAGTGAGAAAGAGAAGCGGTGGAGGGACATAGAGAGTGACAGACTGAGACAGAGAGACAGACAGAGCAGAACGATGAAGGAGCCTGATGTTATGACATGAGAACAGAAATGATGCTCATCCGATCTGGCTGTCCTGCCAGATCGGATAGAAAACACCGCACATCGACACTCGAAGAGTTTCATTTCCAAACAAGACGTCCAGAAGCAGATTTCACAACATCCAATCGCTGCAAGAAAGTTCCTGGAAGCGCGTGATGTTCGTACTTTAAGCGATGAGGCTGGAGATCTTTTGTATTTTTACTCATCAAATCCCATCAAAAGAACAGAATTAGAGAAAGTGTCTTTGTGTGTATTAAAACCAGATATACATTCACACTCTGCACCATGAGCTCGACTGGGTGACACCTTCCTGCACAAATGAGCATGTCACTGCAGTATACTTTGACTCAATCCCACATAAACTGTTCTGCTGCAACAAATACTCACTAGAGCACCAAATGTGTATACATCCGCGACTGAAAATAGTCCCCCATTCCCTCCTATTTGAGTAACGTTTGCTGTAAACTACAGTATGGAGCCGTTTGCTAATTGCTACGCCTCTCATCGATAATCTATAGCCGTGCTAGCTCAACATTGCTCAGAGTGACAATGCTGACGTGCTGCCGTTTAGCAGTTTCAATGTTGAGCGTGTTCGTAGGCCTGGCATAACACATTTTGGCGGGCGATATATTGTCCCAGAAATAATTACGATAAACTTTATTATTGTCATTTCAAGATCATTTCATGCTGCTGAAAAAATGATGATAATAGCATTTGAATACATGTACTCTTTAAGCAATAAACATTGAATTCTTAACACTATTCAGATATTGGAAAACATTTCTAAATAAATGAAGCCACACAAAGGCGACAGTCATAATCCATGAGGATATGTGATATAAGCCATTTCAACAAACAACCAAAACTCGTCTTCTTTTGTCTTTTCATGGGATTTGTTGACGGTAAAAAATAGAATAACACCAATTGTATCTGTATTGTTATACCTTTCATTATCAAACACGACAGGTAACAATATACAGTGTTTTGAAATGAAACAGTTTGGCTGAATGCACACACAGAACAGCATCAGCCATGATGAACATAGAAGACCGCGTACACAGAGGACCGATGTTCTGCTGCATGCAGCGCTGCTGAGTGACTGTTGACCAATCAGACATCAGCAAGAAACACCTGCAGACTCTGATCAATTACATGATTTCACCACAATTCACAGAAGAAAAACAAGATTGTCGAGAATGTTACAGTCGAGTAAAATCAGCCACTCCAACACCAGCGCACATGGCAGAGCTGCAGCAGCCTCTGCAGGACGTCTGCAGCTCAGAGGCAGGAAGAGGACGTCCTCATGGAATCACAGGATTCTACATCGATGCCATTCATTGGCCATTGATGTGTGATTGGTGCTCTTCGTGCTGAACGGTCTGAAGGGAGTGAGCATTGTGGAGATGCTGAGCCATCACACTGAATGATGGAGGGGAAATGTAACAAGTAGCATGTGTGTGTGTGTGCGTGTGTGTGTGTGTGTGAGTCATTAGCTCTCAGGGCCTATTTTTATTTTGAAATAAAACAATACGCTCTTCATATTTTGTCTGTATGGTGTGTGTACCTCTACAGGGGGGTGGACTGAATACCATGAACCATGAATATATTAACCATGGTTCATGGTTCATTAACCATGAACCATTATATTACTAGCTGTTCTTATTATTTCATCCACTTCCTGTATGTACGCGTGTGCTTGGATGTGCGTTTGCTGTGTCCGGATGTTACATGTGCGTGTCGATGTTTTTTTTGCCCACCACACACAGTCAGCACATATCAGTCAGGACCATGCATCGATCGACAGTCCACTGCTGTCACTCAGGTACCAGCCTACCCCCGCCCCCCGCCCTCCTCCTCCTCCTCCTCCTCCTCCTCCTCCTCCTCCCCCCCTCCGCCCTCCTACCTTTCCGGACGTTCCCGTCCGTCGTGCGCTGGAACTCCCCGGCGCTGAGCAGGAAGCAGGCCCGGTCATGCGGGTAGCGCTCCCGGCTGGTGGTGGAGCCGAGGCCCCCCGTGGCTGGGCTGCGCTCGTCCCCGAGGACCTGGTCGATGGTGGGGCAGTCCTCGTTGGCCAGGGCCGCGTTGGCTGCAGCGTCGCCATTCTGCTTGGAATCTGGGAGAAGGGGGACAGAGAGATGGGAGGCGACAGAAGAGGAAGGAGGGATATTGAGGGAGGGATATCGAGAGGGGTGCAAGGAAAGTTGTAGTGAGGAGAGTAAACATGGAGAGGACATGAAAGGAGGAAAGATGGGAGGAAAGGAGAGGGGAAGACAGGAGAGGAAAGGAGACATGAGAGGATGATAGAGGAGTGGAGAGAAGAGGAGAAAAAATTTAAACGATATGGAAAATATAAAAAGAAAAAGAAAACAGAAATCAGCATGTGAAAGAGATGTGAAAGAAAGAAAGGGGGGGGAGTGAGAGTGAGGAGGAGGGTAGGTAAAGGAAGAGAAGATGAATGGTCCGGAGAGAAGGAGGAGAAGGAGGAGGAGGAGTATGCATTCAGAGAAACAGGAAAAGGGAGATAAAGAACGCAGGTGGGTGAGGAGGACGAGGAGGAAGGATTTGGAGATGAGCAACAGAAGCGGGAAAAAATGGGATATGAAAGAGGAGTGGTGAGAAAAAAAAGAAAAAAAGATGAGGAGATGAAAAGAAAATGAAAGAGGGTGAAGACAAGATGGAGAAATGACAGAAGATTGAAGGGGAGAGAACAGGGAGGGAGGGGGGAGAGGGGGTGCAAAAGAACGTTAGTGCCTTGTGATCGCTATCCTGATCACATGACCAGCACACTGCAGCAAGAGCAGGCTGCGGACACACACTCACACACACACTCACACACACACTCACTCACACACAGCATTTAACAGCACTGACTGAGAGGGACTAAACAAAGGAGTGGGACAAGATATATACTGCGTGCACACTCACACACACTCACCTACACACACTAAAGAGAAGATGGCTACAGGGGAAGCAATGTTTGTAGCCTTCAACACAGCTGTCAAATCTAATCTGATATGATTTACTGATCAACAGTTACAGATACAAGCCAGAGGGGCGGACACACACACACACACACACACACACACAGAGGACACAAATGTCTCCACACAACAAACTGAAAGAGCTCGTACGACGTGTTGTCCGAGCTCATCAGAAATCGAGAGTGTGTTTGTTTTGTCGTTCTGAACGGACGCAGTGAGAAACCGTGCGGTCATTAAGACGGTCATGAATACGGTCATGAATACGGGAGAACGGAGCGCCAGGCTGGTGAAACATGTAAAACAAATACATCTTGATAATACAAAGCAAAGGAGCAATTCTAGTCTACAACAGCAGTTAGAGTGGTGATTATGTTTTCAAGATATTGTGATAGAAACATTTAAGGAGCGTTCGGAGCTCTTCATCGTTGAAACGCTGGGATGAACTAGACTCTAGAGGACTCTGGCTTTAGGAAGTGAGCCCGAGGGTTCTGAGAAGCATCAGTTTGCAACGATTTGGAATGAGAACATGTTGCCGACACACCCAGCACACGGGACAGGTTTCAGTTGGTACCTCTCTGTTGGGTTCCGCCAAATGCTACACACTGAACCTTTCATGGGCTTAATTGCATTTTGCGTATTTATTTGTGCTAATTTCTAAAGATGTGCAAAATCAAGGAAAGAAGATATGATATTCCTGATTGGTATGGTATACTGATCACATGTCAGCTTACCATCAAACACTGGTGGCAAGCCAGTCTCAAGGCTATACATAATTATAAACTATAAACCTGTGTCGTCTTAGATGATGGACATGTCAATTAAATCAGCAAAGCAGAGATGAGATGACCGGGTCAATGTTTGGGCATAAAGTACTGTATATCTATATGAACCCATTGCAGGGTCATCTGAAGATGTCAGCCTGGATGCTGCAGCGTTTGGCCGTGAGAGGGAGGAGATGTGAAAGTCATAAGCTTTCCTTCAGCTTTCCCGTCCCATCGTAAATTAAAATATATTTTAATGTCCTCCTCTCCAGGAAGAAAGAGGACATCAGCAAGTTATTTACAGCTTCAAAACCTGTTCGATACGCACTTTTCCCATTAATTCAGTGCTTGAAATCTGACCTCTGGTCATCAGTTAGATGAGAAAATCAGAAACGTGTTACACAGTTTTATATAATTATTTTCCTCAGGACCACTCGAGTGATTGACTTTAGAGGTTGGAACACTATAAGTAGTGAAGTGAAGAGGAAATAGCACACATGTCTGATAGAGAAACTAATCTTTTCTCTACCAAGTGCAAAAGAACATCCAGGCCACAAACACACGGAAATGTGCCGCGTCCTCGACTGCTCAACAGGGTTTCAGCACTTTCAGTTCTAATTCAAGCCTTCTCAGTCACTTTCCCAGCGGACATCTCTCTTAATGTCTGTGTTTTGGGGCAAGATGTGATCAACTTAGATACACGATTCAGAGGTTTCTATTTTATTGACACGTTTTTAGATGAGTGTTTGAACAATTATCCAATTGAATCCAAAACAGATTAAAAAGGGCACCTATGATGATATCTGATTATTAAGTCAATAATATAGCAGAAAAACTTTTGTCTATAATGTGTTTCTAGCTTCTCAAATGTTGATGACTTGCAGTTTTTCTCTGTTAATTTCATTGTTAATTGAATACATTCGGGTTTTTAAGGCAAAAGCTATTTGCAGATGTGACCTCAGGGTTTGATCAAAGGCCTTCTTCACTCTTTTATGGCAATTTATAGGCTGAACAAAAGGGCTGTGCAGTTAATTGAATTCTAATTTTAATTACAATTTTGACTTCCAAGAACAAAGATCTTCATCGATCTAGCCTCTTAGTTTTGCTCCTTAAAGTTTAACTTAACTTCTGCAAAATGTTCTCTCTGAATGCACGATGTTTCCAAAGTCAATGTTCAACAATCGTGATCTCAATATTGGTCTAAGTAATCATGATTTTTCCATAATCGTGCAACCCTAATGAATGAGTAATCGATCGATCTAAAACAAGTAAGCAATAGTTCAACAGTTAATCACACATCTCCATCCCAAGGTTTAATCTTAGGACAAAGAGAGATCCCTGAAGGCATCAAAGCACTAAAGGTGAAAGATTTGCATAGATTTGCTTCGTCAGCAGATGCGCTGTTTGTATACCGCTAATTCCATTGACGTGCATTTATTTCACTAAATTCACTCACTAAACTGTGCTCTTGTGCTAGGTTTTTACATTTGGAGGCTGAACTTCATGATTTTCATTTTGGAAAGCTTTACAAGGTTCGATTTTTTCGTTTTTTCACGCCGATAAAATCAGACCCCCGAGGCCCATTGGAAGTGTCCCATGCACACATAATCTCAGTTCTGGTCAGTCACTCACCTGCCCTGTTGATCTCGATGATCTCTTCCTGTGCCAGTGGGCAGTCTCCAGTGCCCATCATGCTGCCAGATCCCACCATGCCCGGCCCGAGCACATTGCCCATCAGTCTGTGCGGCGAGGCGGTCGCCATGGCCAGGGCATCTGGCTTGCAGTAGTTCGGGCTGCCGGGCTGTGGCGCTCGGGGGATGTGCTTGTTCCTCTTCTTGGGGAGCTTCTGCTTGGCCATGGCCAGGGAGTAGTACATGCCGAAGTTGTTGACAATGACGGGCACAGGCATGGCGATGGTCAGCACACCGGCCAAGGCGCAGAGGGCACCCACCAGCATTCCTGACCATGTCTCAGGGTACATATCCCCGTAGCCCAGTGTGGTCATGGTCACCACAGCCCACCAGAACCCGATGGGGATGTTCTTGAAGTTGGTGTGGGCCGCAGCTGTTGGATCGTCGGGGTCTGCACCGATGCGTTCGGCATAATAGATCATGGTAGCAAAGATGAGGACGCCCAGCGCAAGGAAGATGATGAGCAGCAGGAACTCATTGGTGCTTGCCCGCAGAGTGTGGCCCAGGACCCGTAAACCGACAAAGTGACGGGTCAGCTTGAATATACGCAGGATACGGACAAAGCGCACCACGCGCAGGAAGCTCAGCGCGTCTTTGGCTGTTTTGGAGGAGAGGCCGCTCAGCGCCACCTCCAGGTAAAAGGGCACAATGGCCACGAAGTCTATGATGTTGAGGGTGCAGCGGAAGAACTCCGCCTTGTCAGGGCAGAAGACGACACGCGCCATCACCTCGATGGTGAACCAAATGACGCAGACGCCCTCCACATATGTCAGCCAGCCATCTGTGACTACCTCGTACACTATCTGCAAAAGAGAAGAAAAGAACCAAGGGTTAGTTGATTCTATGAAGAGTTTACTCAATTATTTATTCATTCATTTCACGGTATATGCCCAGAGGCAGAACACCATGTCCTTCAAAAGTTGAATAATCCGTAGCAATACGTCTTTTCTATGTAGGTGCATAGAAAAGTAGGAAACACATAACTCATATTAGGGTGATCCTAACTAACCTCTAGCCAACCCCCTTCCGGCACAAATCACCTTCAAAACGACCTCCGTATCAATCTAAACAACAGTACAAGTAGCAACGATTCACTTCTTGTCCTTTTCAATATTGAGTCCAGTCGCAGAATCCTGAGAAACAAAAGACAATTGAAACCCAGTGCATGGCCTTCTAACAACAAAGGTGTGTCTCATTACCGGGGCAACATGTGAGTTTACTGATTATGAGCAGTTACCATTAGGGCTTGAGCTTCACAACACATGTATGGGTGTGAGCTTTTACCTTGAAGGGAGGGTCTTATAATAGGATGCTCATACCTGCCAACCTTGAGACCTCAAAAGTAAGGAGGATTTCGCAAACCAAAGCAGGGGGTCGCGGCTCACCACTGAGCTCTGAGACCCATCATTTCCAACGGCTCGTTCCGCACCACGGCAGCTTTTCACTGCATCTTTTTCACTGTGATGTGCGCTGAACCCAGGCGGCAAGCGAAGCTCAAACCGTTTTGTGTCAAAAGCAGCTCTTTGCCACCAGGAAACGAAATTTAGCGTCGCTGTGTCGTCCTGGCGGAAGCAGTGGGGTTGACACAAGTTGCGATAACGTAAAGGAAAAAAAAGGTGTGAAATGTTGTCATTATTAGGGAGACCCTGGGTGGAAACAGGGACAGGGCAATGAAAGACAGGAATCTCCCAAAAAAAGAAAACAGCTATCCGGATATCTCAGCCCTGCTTCATTGTTTTGGTCATTCATTCTTGAATCTGTGCCTCAAGAATGTCCCAACATTATAGAACATAAAAGATGTGTCATACTATAGTCACATTAACATCTCTAATGCTAAAGAACACTTCACTTAGACGTCACCGTACCTCCTCGTGCGTCACGTTGCCGACAGTAACGTTCTCTGTTTTGTTGTAGATGGTGTTGAAGGCTTCGTGGGTCTCCAGGCAGAAGGTGGAAATGGAGAGCAGGATGAAGAAGAGCGAGCCAAACGCCACATACTGCAGAGAGACACAGAATGAGGGGGGGAGGGGTTAACATCTTTTACAGTTTGCACATCAACCATACATTCTTTCCTGTTATCCAAGTTGCAGTACAGGAAGCTGTCACCTCTGCACGCCGACACTTCTCTGGCCAGTTGAAGCCTTTGTGTTAGTACTTTGGTGTTTGTGTGATTGCTTGTGGGGAGAGGGGGGTTGGGCCATTGCGGTATGTGGAAAGAAGTGGTTATACCAACAGGCTGCAGACAGGGGGCACCAACAACACACTGAGGAGAGGGGAGGCTGTTAATGCACTGCAAATGTCCTGACTGCTGCATCCCATTGATAACAGCACAGTCCGAGACATAGAGGGAGGGAGGGAGGGATGACGGATGGAGAGAGTAAAAGTAATGAGCTACACAGGGTAGCTCTTTGTGTGTGTGTGTGTGTGTGTGTGTGTGTGTGTGTGTGTGTGTGTGTGTGTGTGTGTGTGTGTGTGTTTGAAAGAGAGAAAGTGAAGAAGTAGATACACCGTGTATGGTAAGAGGAAATAAGTGAACAATGGGGGAATAAGGAGATGAATGCGTTACTGTGAGCACACGGCGTGTATCGTAGATCGTATGTAGCAACGGAACATGTCGTTTTTTTATCAGCAGAGGATCAATGATTATTTGTCGTAGACCACCGACACACACACACACACACACACACACACACACACTCCATCAACCGTGCAACTGGCGAATCATTCATGTATTTTATGTTGCGTATTATCAGCCATTTTCTGTACAGTGCTCACGCGTGTGAAATGAGATTTCCTTTTCTCTGCAGTATCCCTCTACCCCCTACTATTCCTTGCCTTCCCATCTCTCTCTCTCTCTCTCTCGCTCTCCCTCTCGCTCTGTTTCTCCCCCCTCCACCTTCCTATCCCTCCCTCTCTCTCTCTCTCTTGCTCTCTCTCTCCCTCTCTCTCCCTCTCTCTCTCTCCCTCTCTCTCGCCCTGTGCTCTATGCAGTGGGCTGCCTATGTGTCGTGGGGTCCTCCCAGTGTGTGCGGAGCAGCAGTCGTCTTCCTAAATGCCAGGTTGGCCGTCAAGGTCTGTTCTCGAAACATCATTCCGGCTCGTTTTCGACTCCTTTTCTTCCTTTGTAACCCTGACGTTGGTTCTTCCTGCCTCACAGGCGTGCAGATACTGAGCTGCCTCGATTCTCACCACATCTATAATTTACTGTCAGTAGATATTTAGCATCTTCCGAAACTTTGGAGGAAAGGCTAATCGGATGTGACAAGAAGCAGCCGATCGAAGAGCGTCTGTGAGATCACAGCACAGAGTTATAGTTATGGAAATACGACACGTTACGTCCTGATCGAGTCCATGTGGCTAACATGTGAGCTGTCAGTTGATGATTACATATCCAGCAGACACAGACGCTGTGTTCAACATGTCCTAGTAGCATACTATTCAATACAATGTATGAAGTAGAAATGAGTGATTATGGGTTCACACTGCATAGCCTGTGGGTTTTGTGCCCTGATGTACACTACGTTAAGAATTTCTGAGCGTGCACATGAGCTTGCTAGGATGCACATCAACTCCCCACAGTGCAAACAGTTTAAGCTCGCTGAAATTGCCCGAAACCATTGAAGTACAATCCCCTGAGCAGTAGCGTTAGCTGATACGTCTCCCCCATGCAGCAACATGCCGCTGTGAACGCTATCACTGCCTCAAGGCGCCTGAGACTTGTGAGATCTTTGTGTCAAGTTCTTAATATGTCACTTTATACTTTTTCAGATGAAAAAAGTAACCATTTACATTACAAGTAAAATCAAGCTGAACTGTTCATTGAGTAGGCAGTATGCAGTACATACTGACTGGCTGTGTCGTATACAGTATGTTAATTAATATGCAATGAGTCCATGAAATCCAATATTGACTCTTCTTTCAGCTGTTTTTAATCTCCTCCAACTCCTGAGGAACAAACTAAATAAAATGAAACTTAGATTAGATTAGACACTAAGGTGATCTATAGAGCTGTGATGGGTTGCACAGGCAGTTGATCATCTTCTGTGGGTTTGTAACCACATGTGACCCCTTTCACACTTTTTCAGAATTTTGTGAAAAAAATGTATTATTCTAATTTAAAAGTTGCTTACAGTCTATATATATATATTATAAACAGTATGTTATATATATCAAATGGCGTTGGTGTGACAAATTTGGTTAAGTTCCAGGCCGTGTTTTGGGTTAATGGGTCAGATCCCTCAAAGTACACACACACACACACACACCCTGGTATCTAGTCCTGCTAATACTCCAATCCAACATAAACGTGAATGGAATGCTGACAAATTCAATTTGCAAAACTTTTGATTGATTGATTGATTGATTATTAACCTGGATACGACCTCACTGTAGACACACATTCTTCCTTTCTACTGAAGAAATAGTCTCGATATGGAAACTGCTGTGAGCGCCAAATAATGTTTCATTCTCCTCCATGGAATCAGGGGAGACGCGGAGAATTCAGAGACAGCGATCTCAAAAGCTGATGCGTAAAGCCAGAGCTATCTACATGGATGATACCACTCAAGACAGGATGTTTGGTTATGTGGGTGAACTGACCCTTTAAGTCAAGGTCAAATTATTGTTGTCATGTTACTCTACAGAGAGGCACGACAGCTTTTGCTTTCTCATGTTTTTCTTGTGTAGCAAATGGGCTACAACCGCAGTTTGTTATGAAAATCTGTGTTGCATTATGACAGAATCTCCTAAATATATGATCAGAAATGCAAACAGTATTCATGTGTGTTATGTGCACATATCTATAATCACCTGAAACTAGGAAAATGTTTAGTTATCGTTAGAATGAGCCCTTCATATCTACACGGGGCGGGGGACCCCTTCCAGGAGTCCACCATACTGTACCGCCATGTTCCTACAGTAGCCCAGAACGGACAAACCAAACACTGGCAGGAGACTATCCCGTTTTTACGTTACCCGAATGCCACCCTATGCCCGACACACTTGTGAAACTGCGGTAACGTGAGCCGCAGAGTGCAAAACCGTTTTGCCGCCAGCGTTAGTATGGTCTGGATGGCCTGATGGCCTCTGAGCGAGAGGCCAAGGGCTTTAAACTCGGCACCTCGCATTACCGCAGTCTTGAAAATGGAGGTAGTGAGCAGAGGGGTAATAAGTTGGTTGCAAACCTAAACCACGGCGCTAGATACCACTGTCCTGGTGGTGCCTTTGATAGTGTAGCTTGTTTAATGACCTAAGACTGCAGCTAAGTAGAAAAGAGAGAGAGAGATTCAACTAAGTGCGTGCTGATTGATTATTAAAGGGACAGTGTAAAGATGCTGTCTGTGTTTCATTTTACTTGTTTTGCTTCAGACTCTGGCAGCTTCATTAAGTGCCAGCTGAAGTCTGTTCAAGTGCAAGATTTGGTCTGATTTTGTCATATTTCTCAGCGAGAAAACCTGTGGTCTCAGTGACACAGCCAATGTGCTTTCTTTAAATTCAATATATATATCTAAAGATATTTAAGCTTTTGGGCCGCCATAACATTCTAACATGTTGTCTGTTTAACAATTGTGTGTCGCCTGCATAGCTATAAACTGTCATACCGCTGTTGGATATGTTGGTCAAGTGGGAGCATCTACAACGAGAATTGACCTGATAAATTGGACATTTTGCCAGAGCAAGGAAAAGAATGGATGTAACTAATAACATTAATGATGGCTCTGGCGCATCATTGATATTATTAATTACACTGTAGTTACAACCAAATTCAATAACTCACATAAGACGATGTAAAACCAGTCAAGTGTATGAATATGTAAGTATGCCTTCAAGTGTGTGTGTGTGTGTGTCAGGTCAGTGATGAAGACAGACAGAGGAAGTCTTTCTCTAATCCTAAGGGAACTCATCAAGTCCCACAGCTTATTATCATGGTCTAATTTAACACTGCTATCTAGAGCTGCCCTGGATACACAAACACACATCAGACGCACACACACAGGCGTTCCTGAGCATACAGGGTGCTGCAGATTATTAAAAGCAGATGCAGAAGGAAACACGGCATTAAACATCCCCCCGTTTGATTTCACACCTTGCCTCGGCAAGCTATTCTTTTAACTGGATGCTGGATTTGAAAGAAATCTCAATGCATTTTTGGTGAACTGCTGCGTCTCGCACATGTGTTGTGTCCACGCAGACCGCGCTGCTACTGCCCCGTTGCTGCTGCTGCCCTGTTGCTGCTGCCGCGTTGCTGCTGCCCCGTTGCTGCTGCCCCGTTGCTGCTGCTGCCGCGTTGCTGCTGCCGCGTTGCTGCTGCCCCGTTGCTGCTGCCCCGTTGCTGCTGCTGCCCTGTTGCTGCTGCCGCGTTACTGCTGCCCCGTTGCTGCTGCTGCCGCGTTGCTGGCCAGCCCGATGAGTTTCTACATTGACTTTGCCTTTGATAATGGCCATACATAATAGAAGGCTTCATTTCATTATAAATGTTAGTTATATCAAATTAGTATGAAAAATATTAGAATCATGTGCTCAGAGTAAGACAGAGAGAGTGTATCGGGCCAATATTGACCTTCATGTGATGTTATTTTAACTTAATAAAATGCATAATGGCGCCGTGCCAGCAGCAGCTTGTTGCAGCAGCTCCCCTCTGTTTTAATTTTAGTATTTTTTCACTCTTTCCCCGCAACTTTTTTATTTTTAATTTTTCCTTAACGTTTGGTTCTTACGGTCAGACAACGGACTGTAACTTTTTTGCCAACTTTCCCGTGGCTTTCTGTGACTTTTCTTGAACAACAATGACTGGGGCCATTGTTTACTCCCGTGATCAGCTGATCGCGCTGAGGAAACTGCGGCCGCTGGCCGGTGACAGGCATGAGATCCTGGCGGTGCTACGGAGAAAGGCTCGGGGCTGCAGGTCGGGCGCTAAGCGGAGGGCGAAGAGGAGGAAGTACAAACCTTCGGTACTTGCAATCGTAAAGGGAATGTCAGGTCTTTGGCGAATAAGATGGACGAACTCAATGCGCTGGTTAAGACTGAGAGGGACTTCCGTGAGTGCAGCGTCATGTGTTTCACGGAGACATGGCTGCACGCGGATTTCCTGGACCACAGTGCGTCGGTGCCCGGCTTCAGGACTGTTCGGGCGGACAGAGACGTTGTACAGAGCGGCAAGAAGAGGAGGCGGGATTGCCGTGTATGTGAACGAGAGGTGGTGCAATCCCGACCACGTGTGTGTGAAGGAACGCTTCTGTAGCCCGGACATTGAACTGTTGGCCGTGGGGATGTGTCCATATTATTTGCCGAGGGAGTTCACGTCTGCCATTGTTGTGGCTGTGTACGTCCCCCCATTAGCTGACGCTGAGGTAGCAGTGGACACAATCCACTCCACTGTGTCTGGACTGCTGAGTCAACATGCTGGTGCTTTTCTGGCAATTACTGGAGACTTTAATCACACCACCCTGGATAAAGCCCTGCCAACTTTTCACCAGTATGTTGACTGCCCCACAAGGAACAATATAACTCTGGACTTACTGTATGCAAATGCAAATTATGCATACAGTGCTACTGCCCTCCCCCCCCCCCCCCCTTGGCAGGTCCGACCACAACCTGATCCTGTTAACACCAAAGTATGTTCCTCTGGTGCAGAGGCTGCCTGTGACTACCAGGACTGTGGGGAGGTGGTCTCAGAAGGCTAAAGACGCTCTGCAGGACAGCTTTGAGTCTACGGATTGGGATGTGCTGTGTGGACCACATGGGGAGGACCTCAACAGCATGACGGACTGTATCACAGAATACATCAAATTCTGTAAACAAACTACTATTCCATCCCGGACTGTACGCTGCTTCCCCAATAACAAGCCATGGATCACCAGTGACCTGAAAGCTGTTCTTAATAAGAAGAAAGCAGCTTTCAGGTCTGGGGACAGGGACGAGCTCAGGAGAGTCCAGCACGACCTGAAGATAAAGATCAGAGAGTGCAAGGACTCTTACAGGAGGAAGCTGGAGGCCAAACTCCAGCAGAACAATGACAAGGGGGTGTGGACAGGGATGAAGCAGATCACCGGCTTCAACGTTGGAGGCAGACAACCAGGGGGCTCCCTGGAGAGGGCCAACGAGCTAAACTCTTTCTTCAACAGGTTTAGCTCAGAGCCCTCATCTGTCTCCTCCACACACCACACCTCCCAAACACCACCACCTCCTCCTCTGTCCCCCCTGGTGAGCTGCATGGACTCAGAGCCCTCCACTTCAAAGGGCTCTGCCACCACCGACACTATGACCCCCCTCCCCCCCGTCTCTGTGACGACTGACCAGGTGAGAAGACAGCTGGAGAGACTCCACCAAGGCAAGGCTGCTGGACCTGATGGCATCAGCCCCAGGGTCCTGAAGACCTGCGCCATCCAGCTGTCTGTTGTCCTTCAACATCTCTTCAACCTGAGCCTGAAGCAGGAGGAAGTCCCGGTGCTGTGGAAGACCTCGTGCCTGGTTCCTGTACCAAAGAAGACGACACCATCTGGCCTCAATGACTACCGACCAGTTGCCCTCACATCTCATGTGATGAAGGTGCTGGAGAGGCTGGTCTTGGCCCACCTCCGGCCGCAGGTGAAATCCTCACTGGACCCTCTGCAATTTTCATACCAGCCTCATGTGGGGGTGGACGACGCCATCATCTACCTGCTGCAACGAGCTCAGTCGCACCTGGATGAACCGGTGGCTCTGTGAGAATCACTTTCTTTGATTTCTCCAGCGCATTTAACACCATCCAACCAGTGCTGCTGAGTGAGAAGCTGCAGGTGGTGGGGGTGAAGGCGTCCACCGTCTCCTGGATCACTGACTACCTCACAGGCAGACCACAGTTTGTCCCACTGGGCCGTGTGCTGTCTGATACGGTGGTCAGTGATACTGGAGCCCCACAGGGAACTGTTCTGTCTCCCTTCCTGCTCACCTTGTACACCACTGACTTCCAGTACAACTCTGGCCGATGGTCATGCCATCTGCAGAAGTTCTCTGATGACTCTGCAGTGGTCAGGTGTATAAGGGACGGACGGAAGGAGGAGTACAGGGCAGTAGTGGAGGACTTTGTGGAGTGGGCCGGTAGAAATCACCTGCGTCTGAACGTGGCCAAGACCAGAGAGATGGTGGTCGACTTCAGGAGGAAGACGACGGCTCCACAACCGGTGAAAGTTCTGGGAGAGGATGTGGACATGGTGGAGGAGTACAAGTACCTGGGTGTCTCCATCGACAGCAGACTGAACTGGAAGAACAACATCAATGCTGTGTACAAGAAGGGGAGGAGTCGACTCTTCTTCTTGAGGAAACTTCAATCCTTCAACGTGTGCAGCAGGATGCTGGAGATGTTCTACCAGTCTGTTGTGGCCAGTGCACTGTACTTCGCCGTAGTCTGCTGGGGGAGCAGCATTGGAGCCGGAGACACCAACAGACTTAACAAGCTGGTTAAGAAGGCCGGCTCCATCATTGGCTGCAAACAAGACTATCTGGAAGAGGTGGTGGAGAGGAGGACACTGAATAAACTATTGTCCATGTTGGATAACCCGGACCACCCTCTCCACCACCTCCTGCAGGGACAGAGGAGCACTTTCTCCAACAGACTCATCCAGCTCCGCTGTCATAAGTATAGATACAGGAGAACATTCCTGCCCTCTGCAATAAGACTTTACAATAAAACACCTCGGGCCAGATCATCCTCCACATAACTACACACTGCTTCACTGTTGTTTGCTGGGGTTGACTTTTGCACTACTGTTTTTCACGTAGTAGTTTCAACACTATTCTATTTCATTGTATATACTGTGCATTTTTGTTGTTTTATCTTATATATTCTATATTCTGATATTTTAATTTGTCCTACTCTGTTATTCTATTGTGCATTTTTTAATACTTAATATTTTGGTTACTCTGCTACTTTGCTAATTGGTGTGTCTTGGTGTGTCTTTTAAAATAAAAGCCCCACAGAATGAATCCTAACTGAAATGCTTGTGATGAGCCTGTCATTTAATAACCGGTTTGTGTTTATCTAACATTATGATTCTGTCTCCTCTCCCCCACACCCCACACCCCATTTCAAAATAAAAGCCCCAGAGAGTGAATTCTAACTGAACTGCTTGTGATGAAGCCTGTAATTTAATAACCTGTTTATGTGTGTCAAACATTATGATTATGTCTCCTCTCCCCCTCCCTCCCCCACCCAGCCCCACCCTTTCAAAATAAAAGCCCCATGGATCAACTGTATTTAAACAAGCTCAAAATTTGGCTTTTTTGTTAAAAAAATGAATGCTCTAACTACTACTGCTGCTGCTAATATAGTATTACTACTACTGCTACTACTACTTCTACTATAACTTTTGCTGTTGCTACTATTACTACTACTGCTACTGCTATTACTGCTACCATCAATATTATTACTACCACTACTGCTATTACTACCACTACTACTATTACTTATTCGACAACTGCTACTACCACTGCTATTCATGCTACTAAAAGTAGTAATACTACTACAGCTATTAGTACGACTGCTACTAGTACTACTACTACTGCTACATCTTCTACTGCCATTACTATTACTATTACTACTACTACTACTACTACTACTGTGATATTAAATACTACGACCAATACTACAGCTATTACTGTGACTACTGATAGTACGTCTTCGACGACAAACTTTTCTGTTTGCTGCTGCCTTTAATTGAACCACATTCAATTCATATATTAATCAATTTCCTGCATTTCTGCATTTTACTATGAAACTGTTTACACTGTGTTTTGATGAATGTTCTTAATTGTTTTTAAATCTCCTTTTCTTTTGTCTTATGTTTTGATGCTTTTAATGGTTTTATGTGAAGCACTTTGAATTACCTTGTTGTTGAAATGTGCGATACAAATAAACTTGCCTTGCCTTGCCTTGCCTTGCCTTACTTCTTCTAATGACTGATGCTTCTACTACAACTTCTACTACTACTACAAATATCACTAATACTACTACTAGTAGTTATTCTAATGCTACTAATATTTCTACTGATAATACTTCTACTACAACTACAACTTATACTACTACTACAAATATCACTACTACTACTACTAGTAGTTATTCTAATGCTACTAATACTTCTACTAATAATACTTCAACTACAACTTCTACTACTACAAATATCACCACTGATTTTTTAAGCCACAGAAACTGTTCAAATATCAAAATGTTCAGCTCTTTCAGGAGAGGTGTGATATGACTTTTCATATTGTAATCTTTAAACTTTTTGAATTATTAAGCTTTTTGCAATTTGT
This sequence comes from Lycodopsis pacificus, assembly GCA_028022725.1. Lineage (NCBI taxonomy): Eukaryota > Metazoa > Chordata > Actinopteri > Perciformes > Zoarcidae > Lycodopsis > Lycodopsis pacificus. The sequence goes on from CM051702.1 coordinate 23,237,698, forward strand.
TTTTGAATTGGATATCTATTTTCAGCAATGTTTTTGCGATTAATTTCAGTTTACAGCATTCCAACGCATTTTCAGCAGGAAATGCTTTTTCTAGTTCCACTATTTCTTCCGTCCCCCTTTTTTTGAAACGCTTCTTCTCCTTCATATTTTAAGCTACAGAAACCGTTCAACTATCAAAATGTTCAGCTCTTTCAGCAGAGGGGTGCAATATCTCTTCATATTTCTAACCTTTAAACTTTTTGAATTATTAAGCTTTTAGCAACTTTTTTTTGAATGGGTTTCTATGGAGAAGCTTTTTAAATCCTCTTAAACTTCTTCAACTTTCAAATCCATTAACTTCCTCATACTTTCAGCTACAGACACCATTTCAACTTTCAAATGTTGAGAAAACCCTAAACTATTGCTGGAACATACAGTTTTCTGATATCTTTTTAACTTTTTGAACTGCAGCAATTTAACTTTTATGATTTTTCAGCCCTTTTCTGACTTTATAATGGGTGTGTAATGCACAGCTTAGAGTGCGTGATGTCACCGCTAGAGTGAAGAGCAGCTTGAGATTCTTGTGAAAAAAACATTTGTGTTTTGCAACTGTGTCCACAATCTTCACTCTTCATGCATAATTGCTGGATGTAGAAGTAGCTAATATTGTCCTTGTCGTATAAAAATTACTGTGGAATCCCACAGATTTACACATTTGACACCGAAGCCGTTAATTGAGAGGAAAACCAACTTTCTGCTCCATAGAGACCAATGTTAAATTCTGCTTCAAAAACATCTTCCACAGAACACGGTACCCCATTTCTAGATCGCCAGTTAAGCCACATTTCTTACACTACAGACACAATTTTTACAGGATCTGTTCTTCGACTCAGCCTTCCTCTCAATTATTAATATCGGAGCAATAGGAGCTACGGTTATGGGAGTTTTGATGATTTGTTTGAGAGGTGTCTCCCTGTGTTATCTCCATGAAATGGCTTCAGGCACACAGGTGTTCACGATTGAGCCAGTAATTAGTGATGTTTATAAACACACAGACTCACGCGCACATACACACATACAGTCATACAGTCATTCAGGTCTTAGGACTCTTTAGAGGTCTTTCCACCCTCCTCCACCCCCACCCCCACACACACACACGCCATTTTAAAATAAAAGCCCCACAGAATGAATCCTAACTGAAATGCTTGTGATGAGCCTGTCATTTAATAACCGGTTTGTGTTTATCTAACATTATGATTCTGTCTCCTATCCCCTTCTCCCCCACACCCCACACCCCATTTCAAAATAAAAGCCCCAGAGAGTGAATTCTAACTGAACAGCTTGTGATGAAGCCTGTAATTTAATAACCTCTGTTTATGTGTGTCAAACATTATGATTATGTCTCCGCTCCCCCTCCCTCCCCCACCCAGCCCCACCCTTTCAAAATAAAAGCCCCATGGATTAACTGTATTTAAACAAGCTCAAAATTTGGCTTTTTTGTTCAAAAAATGAATGCTCTAACTACTACTGCTGCTGCTAATATAGTATTACTACTACTGCTACTACTACTTCTACTATAACTTTTGCTGTTGCTACTATTACTACTACTGCTACTGCTATTACTGCTACCATCAATATTATTACTACCACTACTGCTATTACTACCACTACTACTATTACGTATACGACAACTGCTACTACTACTGCTATTCATGCTACTAAAAGTAGTAATACTACTACAGCTATTCGTACGACTGCTACTAGTACTACTACTACTGCTACATCTTCTACTGCCATTACTATTACTATTACTACTACTACTATTACTACTGTGATATAAAATACTACGACCAATACTACAGCTATTACTATGACTACTGATAGTACGTCTTCGACTACTTCTTCTAATTACTAATGCTTCTACTACAACTTCTACTACTACTACAAATATCACTAATACTACTACTAGTAGTTATTCCAATGCTACTAATACTTCTACTAATAATACTTCTACTAAAACTACAACTTCTACTACTACAAATATCACCACTGATGAATTTTTTTAAGCCACAGAAACTGTTCAAATATCAAAATGTTCAGCTCTTTCAGGAGAGGTGTGATATGACTTTTCATATTTGTAATCTTTAAACTTTTTGAATTATTAAGCTTTTAGCAATTTGTTTTTGAATTGGATATCTATTTTCAGCAATGTTTTTGCGATTAATTTCAGTTTTCAGCATTCCAACGCATTTTCAGCAGGAAATGCTTTTTCTAGTTCCACTATTTCTTCCGTCCCCCTGTTTCGTCGCAACGCTTCTTCTCCTTCATATTTTAAGCTACAGAAACCGTTCAACTATAAAAATGTTCAGCTCTTTCAGCAGAGGGGTGCTATATCTCTTCATATTTCTAACCTTTAAACTTTTTGAATTATTAAGCTTTCAGCAACTTTTTTTTGAATGGGTTTCTGTGGAGAAGATTTTTAAATCCTCTTAAACTTTTTCAACTTTCAAATCCATTAACTTCCTCATACTTTCAGCTACAGACACAATTTCAACTTTGAAATGTTGAGAAAACCCTAATCTATTGCCGGAACATACAGCTTTCTGATATCTTTTAAACTTTTTGAACTGCAGCAATTTAACTTTTATGATATTTCAGCCCTTTTCTGACTTTATAATGGGTGTGTATTGCGCAGCTTAGAGTGCTTGAATTTCCGAGTACCCTTAAACGCCTCATCTTAACTTCACTACGGAACAAACCAGGCCTCCCACATTGTTATCTGAGTCATTGACCGGTAAGTAGCACAGTGTGCTTCTATACTCAACTTTAAAAATGAAGCTTCCACATTTTACAATGGCATTACAAGTGGTTTCTAACTCAAACAGGGTTCAAAATAAGCAAGAAGAGTAAACATTTTCCCGGTGAACCAAAGAAAAACTGTATTGTTGTTAGCATAGCTGCTAACGTTCGTCATACGGCTCCTTCCGGTTTACTACGGGACTATAAACTGTTCATAGTCTCGCTTCGTGTTGTAGTGCGAGCTCGTAGCATGAACGGAGCCAATTATACTCCATGTGCTGTGCGCGCATTATTCTCAGAAACGCCAGAGGGCGAAAAAACTAAATGAACTGTGAAGAATTAAAAAGACGAGTGAAGAATGAAGTCATGTATTACATGCGTTGTCAGCGTCCGTGATTACAGAATTTTCTGAATGAATTACACATATGTTTGTCAATTTAAAATATTAATTCGTAAGTCAAGAAAGGAATATTTTGTTGTCAAACTGTTGAAGTCTAATACTTAAAAAAGACTGTACTTGCATGAACAACAGGCCTTGCCTGTTCTCTACTTCCCGGGTGATAAGAACAGTAGCAGAATAAAACACATCATGTATGATAAGGTACATGTGTGGATGGATATAGCTAAGTTACCTAGCGAGCTAGCTAGCAAGCCAAGGTAACGGCCGTGCAGCTGACGTGCATGATGCTAGACCAGAGATTAGTTCACTGATCGGTTTCACACAAAGCTAAACGATACGACAAATGTCTGACAATCTGAGACTTTCTTGACTTGCAAAATAAATATTAAATTCACAAACATATGTGTAATTCATAGCACAATTCAAACTGGATGAAATAAACATTTATCTCTCGCCGTTAGCTGCTATACATAGTCGTTCTTATTTATTTATTTATTATACTATATTGATCCCGGTAAGGGGGAAATTTGTCTCTGCATTTGACCCATCCCTGTATATAGGGAGCAGTGGGCTGACTATGACAGGCGCCCGGGGAGCTGTTAGGGGTTCAGTGTATTGCTCAGGGACACTTCGACACATGACACGTCCCAGCCTTATAAAGTAAAGTCCCACAGGACACTGTAAAGGGCGTGACTTCATCTCTCTATTAAACTGACAATAAACCACTAAGCTAATATAAAACTAGTCTTTTTCATCAAACTATCCTGACAACAATATGTTTGCTGTGGTAACATTACAGTCAGAGTGTTTTATAACTGTTTGTTAGTTTTACCAGCAGCTAAAGCTGTTCAATTATTATTCTGGCCACTTTATGTGTCAATGTGTAAATCTGTAACAGAAAGTGACCAATAGACATGATTATACACAAGCTTTCTGATCTTGAATTAGACCTTAATGTACAAATAACCTTTGTTCATATAATGCTGATAGTATCGTTCTGTTGTAATCCACTAATATAATGCAGGCCCTATAGGAACATGACTTTATATATTCAGTATACAGAGACATTAGATAATCCATTATTAGTCCACAGTGAGCCCTCACATACCAGCTTGCTTAAATCTGTGATTGTTCTGCGTTGGCATTAAATAGAAAACCTGATGGTCCCTGTTCATCTCCCTTCTACATGGATTGAATGTCATGAATGTCCTGTAGATCGTCAAGCATTTACCTTCATCCTCCTCAGCTTTGCATATGAACGACTATCATCCATCAGTTATTATGCCACATAGAATACACCTGATTTCAGCGCGCTATTGTAATACAAACGGCACGGCCCGGGCCATAGATTTGGGCAATGTGTATGACAATACACATTGTTGGATCATAGTGATTTGTGGCATTATTATATTGTTTCCAGCAAGGTGGCGATACCGTTGCTTGTCATGGAGAGTGCTGCTCAAGCTGAGGAAACAGTTGGATGATGTCATGATGACATTGATCATACTTCTACTACAACTACAACTTCTAGTACTACTACAACAAATATCACTACCGATGGAATTCTTCTAACCTACAGAAACAGTTCGAATATCAAAATGTTCAGCTCTTTCAGGAGAGGGGTGATATAACTTCATATTTGTAATCTTTAAACTTTTTGAATTATTCAGCTTTTTGCAATTGTTTTTGAATTGGATATCTATTTTCAGCAATGTTTTTGCAATTAATTTCAGTTTTCAGCATTCCAACGCATTTTCAGCAGGAAATTCTTTTTCTAGTTATGATTGAGATATCTGTTTTTACAGAGCCAGTTGTCCACTCTTGGTTTAAAGTCATCAGTCATTTCATGAAACAGACTCCATAATAGTTATGGTCAACATGTTGTCAACAATAGCATTCAATTGGTCCGCTTGCCGGGCTTTTATTGTGAAGCTGTCACAAGAAAACACAATGTACTTGTCGTTGTGGTTCGTCATGACGGCCATCGTTCATCAAAAATGCTGAGGTTTTCATTTTTTTTGACAGTAGATCAGTTTAAAAGATGTCCTGGAGGAGCGAGCAGCAGCAGTGAATAGTCCAGTGGAGAGTCGCAAACACACCACATATTTCAGAGAAGGGTGCTGTATATAGAACTCAATGTATCTGAATATTTATTTTTTAATTGTCCTGATATCTAGCTACACTAACACTGAATGGTTTTAAGAGGAAATTATGAAAAGTTAAATAATAAATAAAACACTCCTCACATCTACATTCTAAGCGTTATTCAAGAGTTCATCCTACTCTTTCTCTTTCTCCCTCTTCCTACTTTCCTTCAGACCTCCCTGCTCTGTCCTCTCGTTCCCTTGCTTCTGTCACTAATATCGAATGACCTAAATCTCTTTCCTTATTCCTCCCCTGGACAATCTCTCTTTCTTTAGCTTTCTCTCTTTATCTTCTTCATGACTGACTACTCCTGTCCCTCCTGTCTCTCCTATTTTCTCCTCTATTTCTGTCAATCTTTTTATACCTCTCTCCTTCATATGTGTTCTTCCGTTTCCGTCGTCTCTTATCATCGTTAGATCTCTCCTTGTTTAATCCTTGTTTTCAGCAGAAAAGCTGTCTACAGCACCAAACACTGGACAGACAACGTTCGCTGAACACAGTGGAACATTTAGACTACTGTGACCAGATGTCCTGGTTTGTCTGGGATTGTCTCTGTAGGAGCTTTTCACTTGCAGGGATAGACGTTGGGGTTGGGGTTGGGATTGGGTGCATTGTGAGCCGGGTGGCAGGCGGAGGTGGGGACCTCGGCGTGCAGACCCCTTGCATCGCAGACTAGCTCATGGGACTTAAAATGTCGTGGAAAGGGCACCGCCGGGTTCTGCTGGGGGTCATGTGGGCAACCTGGAGGGGGGTGATTGGGAGGAACAGTCTGCCTCATCTGAGCCCAAGTGGTGCTTTGCTTCATGGATTGGCCACAGCAAACACCATGTTCGAGCACAGGGTGGTTCAGCAAGTACTTGGTACAAGATTACCCTTTTACAAAGGGGGACCAGCAAATGTGCTGTAATTATTAAGGCTTTCACACTGCTCATCCTCCCTGGGAAGGTTTATTCCAGGGTGCTGGAAGGGACTGACTGTTGAATCTCAGATCCAGGAGGAGCCGTGGGCCAGCTCTTTACCTTTGCAGGTCCATATACTCCGCACAAAGTGAAATACTTTTCCAATGGGGGTTGGTTTGTGATTTTCTCCTCATCGTTGCAGATGATGTGGTTCTGTTGGCTCCTTCAGAACATGACCTACAGCACTGGGGGGATTTGCAAGTTTAAAGCGGCTGGGATGAGAGTCAGCTGCTGGGATGAGAGTCAGCTGCTGGGATGAGAGTCAGTACCTCATGGTTTTCAGCCAGAAAACGGTGAATTGCACCCTCTGGGTTGGTAGTGAGTCACAGCCCCAAGCAAGGGAGTTCAAGTATCTCCAGGTCTCGTCCGACTGGAGAGTGCGATGGACAGGCGGTTCCATTAGGGATGCAGGTTTGTAGAGACCGTAGCGGTAGGGTAATTGGTAAATGGACTGTACTTGTACAGCACTTTTCTCGTCTTCCGACAACTCAAAGCACCCCAACACTACATGTCATCATTCACCCATTCACACCCATTCATTCACTGATGGCAGGTGCTACCATGCAAGGTGCCAGCTGCCCATAAGAACTATCTAATTCATACAACGTACGCACAGCTACGGGAGCAATTTGGTGTTAAGTGTTTTGCCCAAGGACACATCGACATGGACTAGCAGAGCCGGGAGTCGCACCGCCGATCCTCTGATTGAAGGACAACACTGCTCTCCCACTGAGCCACAGTCGCATGGGGCGGCTGGGCTCAGCCTCAGATCGGATAAGGAGCTCAGGCCATGTCCACACTAATCCAGTTTTCCTACGTTTACACTGAGCAGCCACACCACGCCGGAGTTTTGGGGCGCCCTAAACGGAGGAACCTGAAAACTCCACCGAGGTTGGAGCTATTTGAGAACTCCGGGGTTTTGGTTCGGTGTAGATGTCGGATACGGATGTATGTTAGAAAAAAATGAGCCCACACCCGTGCTCGCTACTGGATTGGTTCGTCACACTCACTATCACGTGACCCGTACCCGGAAGAAAACAAACAGCCGGCGACCAGCAGCGATTCATTTCAACAGGAGGAGGAGGATGAGCCTTGCTTGCTTTGTTGTCTGTAGTAGCAGCTATTGTGGAGTTAAATTCGTCATTTTACAATGCTGCTAATGCCTACATGCGGAGGAGGCGAGCTGTTCTTCGAGCGATGAGCGAGCTGCTGACCATCGCGATCAGCCCCCACAGAGCGGCTGTCTGAAGCTACAGTTAGCAATAAATGCTATTCAGAGCTACAGCTACAAATGGACAACACAGAGGAAACGAGTGAGAGACGAGTGAGAGACGAGTGAGAGACGAGTGAGAGACGCTGATTCGTTTTACTTCTTCCGTTTGGAAGCCTTGAGAGACCTTAGTCTGCAAGTATTTCTTTATGGAGCATGAAAAGATGTACGAAGATATATTATATTCGCTAATGCTAATCGCGGTTAGCATTTCCCCATTGGCGGTAATGTTAAAATTAGCTTAGAAGCTAGCGAGTCGGACCTGTTGCATGATGTTGTTCCCTAAAAGATGGAGCAAATGCCCTAAAGAATTGATAGAGGGCGAAGATGATGTCCCTGTTTTTTCTGCTGGGTGACCCAGCTTATCCCCTGATGCCGTATCTCATGAAGGAATACCCCAATGTCGGAGCTAACGTTACATTCATCAGCCCCCCACGACAACAACACATGGAAGCGAGTGATCGACGTGTGTTGACCACATTTATGGACCATAATCGAGTAAACGTTTCCGTGTAAGTGTTGATTTTAAAGTAAAGTTGATGTGTGAGAGAGAGAGAGAGAGAGAGAGAGAGAGAGAGAGAGAGAGATAGACAGACAGACCCGCAGCGCTGTAACTACGTCTGAAAAATAAAACTTCTAAAACTTTCCACGAACTGTGTCTGTTTGAGTTTATAGAGGAAGATCTTAAGTATAAAATACAACCTTTCATTATTAAAGACTACTTTATTACTCTGTCATATTTTTTTTTAACTAAGCAAGCAATCCACTTCCTGTTTACACCATCACGCGCATGCCCAGTGTACGTTAATGGTCACGTGCTGTCCGCCTTCGACGGCTGCCGTGTGGATGCAGATCAACTTGCGAATAATGCTGAAAACTCCCGCGTGGACGGAGATCGGTTGTATTTGAGAACTCTGCATCCAACGAGACACGGAGTAATGTGGATATGGCCTCAGACATCCGGAGGGAACTTGGAGTAGAGCCGCTGCTCCTTCACGTCGAAAGGGGCCAGCTAAAGTGTTTCGGTTCTAATCGCGATGCCTCCTAGATGCCTCCGTTTAGAGAATTTCTGGGGAGATCCAACTGGTTAGACCCGAAACACACTGGAGGGATTACTGTATGTATTTCTGGCCTCGGAACGCCTGGGGGTCCTCCAGGATGAGCCAGAAAGCGTTGGTGGGGAGATGGACTTCTGGCTATGGATAAGTGGGTAGAGATTGGATAGATGTGTGATAGATAAAAATAGATATCTTGACTTTAAGCCGAGTGTCCCAAGACCTGACAAATATCTGTAAAACACTAAAATATCCTGGTTTTTCAACATTCATCACAAGATTTGAATTAATTAGGATTTAACATAAATGTAATTATTGATAATAATAGTAGTGTATTTAAAATATAATAATACTAATAATAATAACTATTATTATTAGTATTATTATATTTTACTTGTTTTTAGCTCTTACAGAGATGTTTATCATGTTCTGTCCCACTTATTAGCTCAATATAAAAACATTAAATGCATCACACGTCTAAATTCAACACTGATTTGTCTGTATGTGTTGCTATGACTTTTGAGGCTCTCTTTGATAGAACCTGTCCGTACGCTAACGGGTAGCTGTCATGCTAAAGAGAAGGTTGGTCTTTTCCAAAGGGCTCCATGGGCCTTAGTCCTTCCTTCATATCACACAGTATATTCACGCTCAATGAAAATCACAACATAAATTATCATATTATGACAGCCAGAGAGCAATATACAATAGCTGTCAGAGAATTTGTCACAATCTGCCATTTAGTCGGACGCCTGTGTGTTTTAAAAGGTATCTTACAATCATTAATGATATTACACCAATACAATCCTTATGCTTTGTGTTTACTGGTGTTATTATACAGTTGAAGTCAAATATATTTTGGGAGAGCAGACATCGTGTTTTGCCTGCTGTGGAACTGTCTGGTATTGAAAGCAATGGGAAGACATCTGCTCCAGTCTGCTAGATGTTTAGATAGGCACTTGGTATAACAACTGAAGATGGTGATGATATGTTTGTCTATCAGTGTTCTGCTCCCTCATGGCCAAAAGTCAATTAATTCACCTATAGACTATAACATGTTAATATCCAGCTATTAGCTAAACTCTGCAAATGACAGCAAAAACCAACAAAAAAACACAAGCTTCTGAAAAGCATTTAAGTGCTCTTACACAGTGCTTGTGTTGGCATATAAGGAAGGAAAAGCACTGAAACATCATCCAGACTCAGAAAACACTCATTACCTAAGTACTTAGGTAATAATGTCAATACTGAGAGAGCGAACGGACAAAGTCAAACAGCAAGATGGAAGTGTGTACGTCAGCTTGATTTAAAGAAAGAGGGGGATGATTGAAAGAGTTACTTTTTACAAAAAGAAGATAAATAAGGAGAGACAACTGCAATAGCATGAGACAAGAAACAAGCGCTCTGAGCTTGGGACAGAGGATCAAAAGCTTCTAATTAAAATCATTTCACCTGGCCAGGCTAGCAATCCGTTCCCAAAGTCATCACACTGACCCCGCACTGACATTGATGTTCGTTGAGCGAGGGAGAGAAAGAAAAGAGGAGTAACAGCTACTATTACAGTCACAGGAAGAGACAGCCGGAGTACACGAGATGACAGGAAATAACCTGTGACCTCCAGCTGCTGGATGTACTGTGAGGCTCATCGACGCTGTCTCCTACAATGTATTATTATTATGTATATAATTATTATTATGGCCAAATATGTTCAGCAGTTAAAGTGACCTGCTGACTGTATTATGTTCCGTGGCAGAGTTCTTTAGGGCGGTGAAAGTGCACCTTTGATCAACCACATGACATGTATTGGAAGGTGGTTGGGGTGAACAGACTCTAGAGACTGGGCTCCACATCTTCTGACTATGTTACAAGATATATGAAAGAAATCCTCAGATCACGAATCTAAATGCAATGTTTACACTGCTTTAACAAAGATTACTACTAGTACCCTAGTACTACTTAAATACATCATTTTTAGAACATAAGAAATATCCCATTTATAGTTCATGCAAACAACTACATGGTATAATGATAATGTGGGCATGTCTGTGAAGGGGAGACTTGTGGGTACCCATTGAGACAATGTTGAATCACATATCTTGAAGCGAGATGTCAAGGGACCCCATCCAAAAATCGCCAATCCAGTTGTCCCTTCGCCAAAACGCTTAAGTTTGGAGCATCATTCGGCCACTTCCGAACAAGCTAGCATGATAGCAATGGATTCACTTGGTCATCTAGTGTGATATGATAACAGTACCTTTACTCTAGCTTCCCATCTGAGGTATACAGCCTACAAAAGAACATTGTCCGGGATCTCAGAGGGCAAGTGAGAAACAGTGATTTTATGATTCTTGTGCATTGGGAACAAAGGAGATAAAGTGGTGGTATGTTTTAGAGCATCACAGTCTCGGAGGCTGGAGTGAATGGACGGATCAACAAAACGTCTGACTGTGTTTCCTGTCTCCAACTGACACTCAGTGTTGTTGTCTTCCAATCATGACTACGCTGAAACTTAAACCCAACAGTGAGCTGCAACATGACAACACGTTCTCACTCCCAATCCGTCAAATACGCTGGTTGGTCCGGGGCCCTTTGCATCAAAGGGAAGCCGTGTCACCAGAGGGCAGTTCCAGATGATGCATTGTGCTGTTTGATGTGCAGGACTTGTTTCAAACAATGATAGGCTTGGACCTGCTGGACACTAATGTCCTGCGTGAACATAACAAAATGACAGTAATAGAAGTAAATGGGACATATTGTTCCATCCTGACTGTATAACTCTCTTCACATATGTGTATTCACAAAAAATGCGACTGCAGCTGAGAGATGATACAAAGTGATACTTCATTGCATCACATATTCTCTCCTGCAGTGACGCAGCAATCAGGATGTCCTCTCTTTCGCTGCAGGAAGGACACACACACACACACACACACACACACACACACACACACACACACAGTGTCCCCTTGTAAAGGTGACTTCACTACAAATAGCCTGGCTGAAGATTTGCATACTGTCCAAGGGGAGGATACAGCAGTATGTTGGCTGGCATCTCTCTGCACACACACACACACACACACACACACAGTTGAAGTGCGAGTTCTGCCGAGTCAGTAAGAATGTGACAGGACAGGCTTTGTGATGGTGTGTGTATATGTGAGAGAGTGAAACATGAAAGACGCAGCGGTAGAGGTTGAGGTGCGACAGACAGACCGTATGTGGTCTTGTAGCTGGTGCTGTTTCAGAGAGCAGCTCCCGGTGCACCGCATCAGCTCCCGGTGCTCCGCATCAGCTCCCGGTGCTCCGCATCAGCTCCCGGTGCACCGCATTAGATCCCGGTGTGCTACAGCAGCCGGGATGTCTCTGCTCACCTCCTCTGAGGATTTCCCCTCCTGTCCAACTTCATTTCCCCTTGTTGTGTACTCATTCATCACTTGCTCTTTATCTAGTTTGTTTGTCTGGCTGCCTTCATCCTGACTGCAGCTCATGGTTGTCTGCACCCCCCCCCCCCCCCCCCAACCTGTTTACCATCTCATCCTCTCACGCTGTTGATGAACAGATGGCGACACGCAGGAGGTGTCAAAGATCAGCGTCGACACAAACATGCAACACAGGTCTGACAATGTTGCAATTTGATATTATAACTAGGGATGGGTATCGTTCGGGTTTTTTCCGATACCGGTGCTAAAACGATACTTTTAAAACGATACCGGTGCCTAAACGGTGCCTGAACCGATACTTTTTTCTTCAAATTGAACAATATATTAACTATTTAAAGTATACTATGAATATAAATAAATACAAAACACTTGGCTTCAAACTACAGCTTCAAACTTTTTAACTATGAACAATATGTTAACTGTTAACAGTTTACAGTATACTTAAATAAATGTAAATAAATACAAAACACACACACACTCTGTACACACACTACAGCTTCAAACTTCAACAATTATTTTGCAGAAATATGAGCATATTTTCCTTCTCTGGCAAAATACGACACGTCTCATGACTTATTTTATTTTACCAGTTGGTGGCGGTAATGCGCCAATTCGTCGTTTGCCAGCCGCCAGTTGGTCTCAAAGAAGAAGAAGAAGAAGAAGAAGCTTTCGCGTGCCTGTGTTGTTGTTAGCAGCGCTAAGTACCCCGTTGTAATAATACTATGAGTGAGGAGCGGAGGACCGAGTCCTGCTGCCAGGACGGAGTCATCAGAGTAGTGTCAAAAGTATTTCAATCGACTCAGGCACCGAAATGAGGCACCGAAATCTGCGTTACGTTTCGGTCCGGTAGGTACCGGACGTATAGGAACCGGTTCCATACTGGCACCGTTTTTCGGTACCCAACCCTAATTATAACGGAGCTGAATAGTGAACTTCACTTTCTTCATTCATCACACTGACTGGTGTCATTTCTGGGGATATCACGATATCAACATATAATTCGATACAAAGTCGGTGACAAAATTCTGAAAACGCGACTGTTTTTTCTCCAGTACCAAAGCAACGAGGGATCAGGGCGCGAGATTCCTGGAGATAGAAAATGTCCCTGATGATGCAACATTTTCAACAACAATCTGCGTTGAAATCAGCAGGAGGTGAGCTACTTCATGTTAGCTGATAGTAAGGGCGACGCAAGCTCGGTTCTTAATCGAAAACCGAGCTTTAGAATTTGACCTTCAAAGTCAAAAGATCGTCGCTTCTCCGAGGATTTTTTTCCTCTTCATCCCCGCCTAAAAAGAAACACTTCAATGGCGGCACAGCGTGGCTTACTGGTATCAGTAAGCCATGGTATCAAATTCTGGATCCATAATCGTAGCATTGTACCGGTATTGGTATTGACTATACGTATCTGGTATTCTGACACTCATTTCTCTTGTATACAACTTAGTCTAGCACCAGTATCCACTGCCCGGTAAACGTCCGGAGGGCCCCAACATAATAACACTGTGTGTCAGTTTGTGGTCATTTATTCCATGTATTCCTCACTAGATTGGTGTTTAACCAGCCAGTTTCATTTTGTCCCAGAACAGCCAACTGGGTTCATCCATATCAAAGTTCTGGTACGAAAATATCGAGTCGTAGTGCAAAACATTCGAGGACTGTTTTGCCGGGAGCCCTCGATGCTCTCACATTCACTTTCTGTCGAGAAAAACTAAAGTTTGAGGTGGGCAGAAATTTCACTTACCTTGTTCAAAGCGTATGTTTCCAGAGATAATGGTTATTTTTTATGTGTATCATTTGTTGGTGTTTGTGTTCAGTAGTAGTAGAGGTAAAGGTCAACAAAGGAGAAGTTGATACTTTTAATCTCATTAAGAGTTGGCTGAGCAGTAAAGGAAGCACAGAGCTCTAAAGCTCACAAATCAGCATCAGTTATTCACAAACACAAACATAGAAACAAATAAAACTGTTTGGGGTTTAGAGGGAGTTACATGCTCACATTATTATTATTTTGATTGAACAGATTGGTCTCAGTCAGGTTTGGTACCATGGTGTCTTTAAAAGATACCTTTTACAAAACCTGTGATCATCAACTGAGTCTGGCATCCAGTGCTATATCACTACTCAGAAATGCTGAGTGGATGGATAAAGCATTGTTTGTCTCTTTATGCTAAGCTAGGCTAACCGCGTCCTGACTCCAGCACCATTCTTAAAACAAACACATGAGACTATCCATCTTCTCTCACTCTTGGAAACAAGGTGTGTCTCCTTAAATGTTGAACTATTTCTTTAGGAATGGTAAAGAGACTTCTACTTATAGTCTTCTGATTAACACTACATGTCATAATATACTGTACCCATTCACACCCATTTATACAGAGATGGCAGGAGCTACCTGCCCATCTATTTAAGCCCCAAATTGCTTTTTGCCAACAGCAATTTGAGGTAAAGTGTCTTGCCCAAGGACACATCGACATGGACTAGAGGAGCTGGGGATCGAACCCGGGTCACAACAAACAGCTATCCGCCTGAGAATAACTCGCACTAATAAAAGTTTATACATTATCTGGGATTACTATTTCATATTTAAAGGGCTATTTGGGAGTTTTGGACATTGATTACCATGACAACGGACATAGCTTCAGAATATTTGGAGAATTATCTTGAAAGCTTTGACTATACAGCTTTGGTAATCAAGCCCCAAAAATGGTATTTTGGGAGAGCATCTTGGAAGTTAAAGGGTATTGAGGGAGTTTTGTGCTGTAGATAGGCTCTAAATTATCTGATGCTAATTGTCAATACACACTGAATATGCACCATGTTGCAATTTCAATATATATTAGAAAGTGTACATCAAAGAAATGACCCCAAGACCGTTTAGCGCTGTCTTCCTTTGCATCAATGCCCACTCTTCCTCCACTCCTTCCCTCGCTCCTGACAGAGATAGACAGAGCAGCCTCAGCCTTGCTTACACCTCCTTACACCTCCTACAGCACTCAGATAGTAACTGCCGTCCGGCCTTCACCAGACGTATGCGTAAGCAAAGCCGTACTGCACTGAATCAGCAAGGAGGGAGGTGGTGGTGGTGGTGGGTGGGGGGGGGATCGATGGGACTCTTTTGGATGAAAAACAAAAGAGCTCAGCCTTGATGTGGTTTCATTATAAATCGATAGATTAAATCACATCAATCACAACACATCTCCATAAATCATAAACGCAGCCAGTCGGGTGGAGTGAGGATCTTCCTTCCCCTTGCGTACGCTGGGAGAATAACTAGCTAACGTCCTTTAAGGTGCGGAAAAGACTCATTTTCCTGACTAATTTAATCTGCTAAGCGAGGCAGTTTGTGCTTGGAAAGATTGTGCGTAAGGAGAGAGCGCTGCACGGGTGGAGAAGACAAGTAAGAGGCTAATGTAACGCCTGGAGCTCCCAACTGCGCCACAATGACATGGACCAATGGATACCTCGAACAATGGAAGGAGGCAGAAGGAGGAGGGAGGTGCTGTCACAAAGCGACAGGGCTCTGCACTGAGAGAGCCACCCATCCGTACACCGGCCACGGCAGTAAAACAGCCCCGAGCCACACTGCGGAACCTGCTGCCTCCAAGTATCTGTCCGTGTGCATCTAGATTAAGTCCACTTGGTTGGTTTAATAAGCCAAAAAGCCGACTTCATTGAAGTAGTTTCTAAGTGTACCTACATCCTGAGAACGGGAATCAAAGGACGACTAAATCATGAAGCAGAGAAGCTCAAACTAAAAGTATGATGGAAGAAAAGCAGGAAACTCCAAAGAGAAACCTGAAAAATAAGACCAGTTTGAGAATGACCCCCCCCCCCCCCTGCTCTGCTGTAGCTCTGCTGCAGGCCGCAGATTGCTGCAGTGCTCTGCTCGGTGCAGAGGTAGCTCTAATACACTAAGTAGGGAGGACGGGGCTCTGCCAAATAGTGCCCCGTCAGCCAAAGCTGAGGGCCAAAAGGAGCTGCTGTCAGAAAGGGGGGGGGGGTAAGAACAGGCCACCGGGGGCGCTGTCCGACACTTGCTGCTAATGAGGGTCGCCATTGATACAGTCCACTCTGCTGTCATTCAGCAACTCATTACACTTTTCTAAGACGTCTTTATTTTTATTAATTAATAAATGTTGTTCCTGGCGGAATAATCCCTTGTCATGGTATCACCGTGACCCTAGCATGCTAACATGCTAACCTTCTATTTTTAGCCCAAATAACAAAGCATAGCTGAGGCTGATGGGATGTCAATCATTTCTAAGTGTTTGGTCATAACCCAAAGTAATCAACAAACACACACACACACACATATATCAAACAAACTATTTTGTGCAAGTCAACATGTAGTTTTAGATGAAGGTGAACTTCCCTCTGTGGCTTTAGCAAATATTGAACCATCGTAAAGTAGTAAACACAGCTTGTGACTGAATCTAGTACCTCCATTGGATTGTCAAACTGGCAGCAACAGCGTGTCGACCCTCCTCTTTGTCTTGGATGAGTACACACAGCACAACGCACACAGCAGAGCTGGAAGTACAGTGACGAGGCGGTTCTGTCAGACTTTGTCTGAGGCAGTGTTCCCCACAGTTTCATGATCAGCCGAAAATATTCTTTCACTTCTCAGAAGCAGTCAGCCCAGGGGATTCAACTCAGCAGGTCAGTGTGGGAGGATCCCTTCATGGACCTCTCCACAGCACTGGCTACAGCCCGACCCGACCGAGATCAGCGCTGGGTCGGGTTGAAAAGGCCCGGACATCCTGTCCCCTGACAATAGTTGACGTAAGTGTCTTTTAACCGTGACCACAACCTTTACCTAAAGTAGTTCTTCTTCACCGTGACCAACCTTTACCTAAAGTAGTTCTTCTTCACCGTGACCAACCTTTACCTAAAGTAGTTCTTCTTCACCGTGACCAACCTTTACCTAAAGTAGTTCTTCTTCACCGTGACCAACCTTTACCTAAAGTAGTTCTTCTTCACCGTGACCAACCTTTACCTAAAGTAGTTCTTCTTCACCGTGACCAACCTTTACCTAAAGTAGTTCTTCTTCACCGTGACCAACCATTACCTAAAGTAGTTCTTCTTCACCGTGACCAACCTTTACCTAAAGTAGTTCTTCTTCACCGTGACCAACCTTTACCTAAAGTAGTTCTTCTTCAACGTGACCAACCTTTACCTAAAGTAGTTCTTCTTCACCGTGACCAACCATTACCTAAAGTAGTTCTTCTTCACCGTGACCAACCTTTACCTAAAGTAGTTCTTCTTCACCGTGACCAACCTTTACCTAAATTAGTTCTTCGTCACAGTGACCAACCTTTACCTAAAGTAGTTCTTCTTCACCGTGACCAACCTTTACCTAAAGTAGTTCTTCTTCACCGTGACCAACCATTACCTAAAGTAGTTCTTCTTCACCGTGACCAACCTTTACCTAAAGTAGTTCTTCTTCACCGTGACCAACCTTTACCTAAAGTAGTTCTTCTTCACAGTGACCAACCTTTACCTAAAGTAGTTCTTCTTCACCATGACCAACCTTTACCTAAAGTAGTTCTTCTTCACCGTGACCAACCATTACCTAAAGTAGTTCTTCACCGTGACCAACCATTACCTAAAGTAGTTCTTCACCGTGACCAACCTTTACCTAATCTTAATGTATAGCAGCAAAATACTACACAACATCAGCTCAACGATGGCAAGAGCTGTGGCATTGGGAGCAAAGGTGAGGTGGTTGTATCTTGCGTAGTGCTTCATAGAGGAAGACAACTGATGCACCATTGGGGGGAGACCAGTGTGGACAACTTGGACAACTTTTCCGACATTCTCTGACCATCTTTTAAACCCAACTGTACAGCTCTGTTAGCTCTGAGCAGGGTTGTTGTTGCAGAGGGCTCGAGCATAAAAAGGGCAAGGTTGGAGTTGCGTCAACTTTTGGTGCAACACAGCGTCATCAGGCAAGGTGCTGCGCTGGCTGACTTAAATATGTGCAAGCACACATTCCTGGTAACGTGAATACGGTCTTATGATCTTCATGTAATACACAGTAGTGACTGTGATCTAATAACATTGTTCTGACGTAGTGACCAATGTAAGAGAACATGGATATCCTGTGGTTATAGTTTTGATCGAGGCATGAGCATTTTTAGTTGCCTAATCACAAAGGAACAAAGAAGTAAACCTTTGGAAGTTGTTATATGAGTATTTTCTGTTGTTATTTGTTAGGATTTTGGAAGGCACCATCAAACAATGACGTGCAATAGAACCCTTGTTTGTGTTGTTCCTGTTCACGTCTGCGCACAGCACCTGCAATATGACAATTACCTCAGTATTTCATCAGCGACACATCAGTGTTTATGTGTGTGCTGACATCTGTCCCTCCCCACATTTTAACTCTGCCCTTCCTTCTCCTCCTCTCTTCAGTGTGAGCATCCTTTCTCCTTGGCGTGGTCTTGTGCTGGGGTTTGCTGCAGCTGACATCGAGACTCTTTTTTTAGCCGCGCTGGCAATGTCAGTTGGTCGGTCAGATGCTTTGGTCCAAACTGGAATATCTTGACAACTATTTGATGGATTGCCCTGACATTTCCTACAGGTATCCACAGTTCCCAGAAGTGCCAATGCCACATATTTACTTTATCCCTGTGGACCAAAGACAGTGTCTGCTCAAATTACATTACTTTGTACAACTTGTCGTCCAATCACATTTGGAGACAAGCTGTTCCAAACAACCACAGGGTAAAACTCCTGCTGTCATGGAACAGTGCAATACGCACTGTCAAATGGGTGCTTACGTCTCTACTGGAAGGCCATAGTGCTGTTGCACTCAGTTGTACATGAAAGCAATACGAGTAGTTTTGTGAAACCAACGTGCAGGGACTGTATTATTTTTTCTGATCCACAATGAAATGTAGACTCTGGTTCCTACAATGACAATGAAGGCAAAGTTCCTAAAGAGGTTGTTGGGTTCCCTAAAGAATTCCCGCCATGTAAGCTGGCTATGCATCTTTTACACCATGTCTGACATATCCTGTGTGAAGAAATTACCCCCACAGATATTTGGAAGATGTACCCAAAAACATAATGAAAGATGACCTTTCCTTTCCACACACACAAAAACAAGTTCCCATGAGACAGAAATGCACACAAACAGTAGATAATGGAGAGAAGGGTAGTGGTCTGGGTTAGCCTCACGGTCAGAAAGGACTCTCCACAAATGGAGGAAGACGTCTGCAATCATAAAGTGAACTGCTGCGAGGTCTGTGGAGGATGATTGACTGATGTAAAGAAAAGCCTGGGGGTGCATTAACCAGCTGGCTTCCTTTTACTTGGTTCCTTACTTTTGCCTTCATTCCTTCCTACTTTATTTTTTTAATTTCTCCGTCTTCATTCCTTTGCTGTCTTTAGTCCTTCTTCTCTCTTTCTTTCTTCTTGTTCAAATCCACACGTTGGCTACGTGATTACATTTTAAACATAGAAAGAACATAGTCGAATAAAATATAGGGTACAGTGTTAGAAGGAGATGCATACGCTGTGTGTGTGTGTGTGTGTGTGCGTGCGTGTGCGTGCGTGTGTGTGTGTGTGTACAAGTCCCCTGAGTGATGTAAGAACAGCACAGGGCCTTAGGGATGAGGAGAATGAGAGCAGGATAATGGAATGTGATGGTATGCAGAGGGACTAAACCAAAGACAGAGAGAGAGCATTTACACATGAATGAGAGATTATGAGCCCGGATATCAGTTCCTGACATTATAATCATCATACAGAAACACCAGTTTGTTATGTCCTGTTATGTTATGTCTGACCCTCTTATGACTGCACTTTCTCCCTGACGTTTGTGTCACTCAGGCCTGCTTCCCAGCACTGGTACACCTTCAGCGTCACATCTCACGGAGGTGAGGCAGGCGAAACAGAAGGCAGTGCACTTAGTTCTGCTGAGTTCTCCTGTTCTCCCTGATGGCTGCAGTGCTCCACAATGCCATTCACATTTGTCCTTGCAGAAATGCTCCTCGTCCTCTCTCCTCTCTCTTCTTTCAGTCACAACTTAAAAGACATTTTTCCTCAGGAGCCGACACCAAACCACAGCTTAGAGGAGAGTCACATATTGGGTTCAGCAGTCTAGTTTTCCGCAGTGAAACGCACAGTTGGGCTGAGGGAAGGTGACTGGCGGGAACATTCCACTGTCCGCACATAATCCCAGCAGAAATATGTCCAAATATGTCTGTGTTTTTAGGATGGTTGTCCTGCTGCAGTGTTCTAAAAGAGGAGCAATGAATCCTGCACTGGTCACCCGATATGAACACCCTCAAACACCCTTAAAGCTGAAAGTCAGCACTTCAACGTCACAGATAATATTTAATTTAGAGTCTACAGCACCTGGCAACCTCCAGTTCGGGAAAGTCAAGCCAATGCGGAGGTGCCTTAAACCTGCATTCTCTCTACTGGCCACCAAGGGGCGACTCCTCTGGTCCAATTGTATGGAAGTCTATAAGAACATGACTCTACTTCTCACTGGATCTATTACCTCAGGAAACATTGTGAATGTGAGTTTGTGTTCTCAACAGTTTCAAGTCTTCTTCAAAACAGCATGATGATCATTTAGTAGATTATAAAGCAGACTGTGCTTTAGGGCGGGGCTACCCTATACCCAGTATCTTCCTGCTATTTAAATGGTGCATTATTTATATGGTAAGATGCGCAGCAGCGTTTTCCTCATCTGTCATCTGTCATAGGTTATTGTTGCATTTGCTAATATGACATGCCGTCAAACGGAGTTGTTGATGGGACAGAGGATTGGGGGACGGCGGAGTTCCCTCCCTCCCATCACAACATGAATTCACCAGCCCAGTGCCTCCTCACCAGCAAACACAATATCAAAGACCATTCTAGGGCCGTATCAAATGGTTGGAAGCTGTGAAGCGTCTTCATAAAGTTGAGATTCATATTCTAACGTTTGAATGCTGTCCAGCTTTTTTCATGTCTATTCATTCTGTTTAAACCTGGTATTTCTGCACAGTTATTATTAGACTAATAGATAATATTATTAGCATCATTATTTGTCAAATTACATTCTATTGGTGGCTGCATAGTAGTCATGTATCAGGGTTTTTTATTACCCACACCCACCCGACCAGCACCGCCTTACCCGCAAGAATATGCGTTAATCAACCACCGAACCCAACACAAGCTGCTGATTTGAATCATTATAGAAGCACAATTGTAAGGACTGACGTCTGAGGCAAGAACAGAGAGAAGCGGACTCAAGCACCGCGGCTCGTGATGCTTTTTTGTTTTAGAGAGAGCGAGAGAGAGAGACACACACACACACAGAGAGACAGAGAGGGGAAGACAAGGTGGGCTTTTTTGACGCGCTGCAAAATCGCGTCCAACGCACCGCCGGTCGTGTTCACACCAAACGCCGCAAAATCGCGTAGTGCCGGAGAGGGGGCGTGGTTTATCGACTGGAAGCCGTTCACCTGGCCGTCATTTCTTTCCGCTATCAACCGTGAAAGGAATAAGGACAAACAGCGACTTGTGGCTTGCTAGACACAGTGAATACAGCTCGATACAATCCCGGAGCTCCTCTGAACAATATTATGAACCAGACATGACGGCATTTGGTATTCCGACGTTTGAGGGACTTCCACAACACGTACAAAGCAGCAATTGTCCTTATTCCTTTCATGGTTGATAGCGGAAAGAAATGACAGCCAGGTGAACGGCTTCCAGTCGATAAACCACGCCCCCTCTCCGGCCCTACGCGATTTTGCGGCGTTTGGTGTGAACACGACCGGCGGCGCGTTGGACGCGATTTTGCAGCGCGTCAAAAAATCTACGCGTTTGGTGTGAACGCAGCATCACACACACACACACACACACACATACACTCACACACACACACACACACACACACAAACCTGCAGATATTTCTAAGCATAAGACTGAAAGGGAAACATTAACGCAGATGAATTCATCGAAAGCCAAATGGAACATCACATGACTTCAGCAGAGAAGGAAAAGGGGAAGACAGGGATGAATCGGGGGAATGTAAACTGTGAAGATGGAAGAGCAGGTTCCTTTATCTCCTTTCACTTAATTCTCAGGTCTTAACTCCCCATGAAATAATCCCTCCTTACCTCCTTACCTCCCTCTCTAATCGTCTACTCCTCTTTATATTCACCTATAGTCGTCCTAGCTCCCTCTCCTCTTTATGAACGGTGTGCTGCAGCATTGCACCGGTGTCATTCTGATATTCTTTTCTCCTCTCACACTTTTCCCGCAGTATGCAGAATAGGAACACAAACACAAATCCAGCCAATCAGGACTGTGGCACGAGAGACTTGAAGACATCAAACATAAAACAGGCTTTACAGAAATCATGGTATTATCAGTGCGCAGCACGAGGACTAACGGAGCGTGACTGTGTGTGTGTGTGTGTGTGTGTGTGTGTGTGTGTGTGTGTGTGTGTGTGTGTGTGTGTGTGTGTGTGTGTGTGTGTGTGTGCGTGCGTGCGTGTGTGCGTGATACGGCAGACTGCAGTAATGTCAGACAGTAAGACAGTAAGAGGGTAACATGGATACAATAACCCTGCAACATAATTTCTCACAAATATCTTTGTTTTTGACGCATCACAAGAAGTCCGCCTGGAAGAGTTCTGATCAACATCAAACTTTCACATACGTCATTTTAATAACGTAACAAACAGCTATTTTAAGCCAAACCATGTTTTACTAACCGAACCAAGTACTTTTGTTGCATTTTTGTTTTATTTTGTTTTAATTTACAACGTTAATCACATGGGGGGGAGATGTTTCCCTGGAAACGTTATTGAGAAGGCGGTGGAGTTGTTTGGGAACAATACGCTGTATAAGGAGTGGACATGGTCACTCGGGCGGCTGTGGCCTGCAGATGGAGCGGCTCGTCGTCCAATCGGCAGATTGGCGGTTTGCTGAAGTTAATCTTTGCCATCGGCATATGAATGACGTGAACGATGACGTGTAGTGTGAAGCGCTCTGAGTGATCTGAAGATCTTAAATCTTTACCCTTTAAAGTCAACCTTTGGTTTGTGGACGGTGGTTTTGCTCATCACAACCTTGGTTTTCGTCGTTTCCATTTTGTTTTTTGGCCGTCGCCATCTTGCTTTTGGAACCATAAGTGACACTAGAGGGTGAAGCTAAATACGGATACTAAAAACCAAACTAAAGACCGTTTTAGGAGTAATCCATGATATGGGTAAAATGTCTTCTCCGTGGCAACTTCTGAAGCACAGCAAAGACTTGTCTTCATGTTCTTCTGCAGTCAGCAGTTAATCACACTTCTTCTCTTCTTCTGGATCTTTCTTTCTGATACTGGTCCACTGCACACTAAAATGTAAGCACATTTTAAAGGAATAACTTCAACTTGTGGTTATTTAATACCTTACCAAGAGTGCGATGAGAAGATAGATCCTACTGTCATCCTTACAGCGTGACGCCAGAAGCTAGTTTATGTATCTTTAATGAGGAGTTCTTAAACGCTGATACAGCATCTAATGAAGGCCCGATGTGACAGAGAGGAACAATACAATGTTTATAATCTACGTTCAGTAACGGGGAAGCTCTGTATGAAGTGATGTATCTGATGTTGATTCTGGTTCGAAGTAACTGCACCACCAACACATTATGTCAATTTATGAAATCGTCTCCTGATATTTCCGTCTGGACAGAATTGGTCGACCAACAGAAGAAGCCCACTAACCCTAACCCTAACCCTAACCTAACCCTAACCCCACTGTGTGGCTCAGAGGGAGATAGTTATGTCAAGATGTTTTAGCCTCAATATCAGTGAGTGACTTTCAACAAACAGAACAAAACAAGTTTCTAAAATACATTACCCTCGCCAGCTTTAAATGGACAAAATCAAAGATTCATATTCTTGCTCTTACCTGTAGTAATATTTATCAGTGTGGTCAGTGTGTACAAGCTTTATTTTAATGTCGGTTCCCAAGCGGTGGCAGCAGTGCTTTAAACAATCAGCCTGAGGAGGAATTGTTAGGAAACTCCTAAGACTACACCGATTAAATCCAGTTTACGCAGCTTCTCATTGAACACAATGACGATATCTGAACTCTCTTTGTATCTTAATGTAAAAAATAATAATAATTTAGTGTCACAAAAATGTGTGCGTGTTTCCAGAAGTCAACGCCAACTGGATCTGTGTCAATCCATCATTTAACATGAATGCATTGATCATGCTTTTATTGGCACCCACAGTGAGTGTGGATTGGAGAGGGAACCGTTTACTTGACTTACTCCATGAACATCATGCTGTATTGAAGAAGACTAACAATTGAGTCCATAAACTCATGTTTCCAATGTTTACTGAGGAAATAAATCAAGTGAGAAGTAGAGTCATTTTATCATAGACTTCTATACAATCAGAGGAGTCGCCCCCTGATGGCCATTAGAGAGAATGCAGCTTTAAGGCACTTATGCTGCTCACACACCGGACGCGTTTTTTGATTGACGCGCGTCGAGATTACATACAAAGTCTATGCACAGACGCGATGAGACTGGCGCGCCGCGATTTTGCGATTCGGCGGCGCGTTGGACGCGTTATTGCAGTGCGGTGGACGCGGTGGACGCCGCAAAATCGCCAACGCGCGAGATGAAATTTTTCAACTTCTGCGGCATAATCGCGTGACGCTGTGGCGCGATAGCCTATCAGCGTTGAGTTGCTCCCCCCGTCATCAGTGCCGTACCTCCTGCCCGTGCTGAATCGCAAACAACAATGGAGGACAAATAAATCCTGTAGCCGTCTGTGTAAACAGCGACCGGCGGCTTGCTAGACACAGTGAATACAGCTCGATACAATCCACGGAGCTCCTCTGAACAATATTATGAACCAGACATGACGGCGTGTAGTTTCCCGGGATATCTGTGACTTTCACAACACGTAGAAATATAGGTTATTCTTTCCATGGTTAATGGCGGACAGTTGAACGGATCCAGGTCTATAAACCACGCCCCCTCTCCGGCGCTACGAGATTTTGCGGCGTTTGGTCTGAACACGACCGGCGGCGCGTTGGACGTGATTTTGCAGTGCGTTGGACGCGATTTTGCAGTGCGCCAAGAAATCAACGCGTCCGGTGTGTGAGCAGCATTAGGCATTGTCATACACTGATGGCAGGGGCTGCCATGCAAGGTGCCACCTGCCCATCAGGACTCACTAACCATTCACACCCATTCATACACAAATGATTTGGCAATATGGCGTTATGAGTGTTGCACAAGGACAAATCGACATGGACTGGAGAAGTTACAGAGAACAATATGTTGGAGTCTTCATCTTGGTGCACCGACTATTAAAACGAGACAAAAGGTGAGGAACCAATTCTATAGATTTGAACACATTCTAGCTGTTGAAGTGATAAAATCAAGATAAAGTGAGGTAAATGTATATCAACACATACAAAATAAAAAATAAAAATAACATGTGCAGACTTAAGTGTTAAGTAATAAAAACACAAGTACCTAGTGTGCAGTACAATCATATAGTTATACAAATAATTACGGTAACTTTGTAATATATCATAACACACTAGGAAACTGCGTAGCCAGGCTAACTGAGAAAAAATGGACCAATTGTAAAACAACAATGACATCACATTTCCGCCACGTAATATTTGCAGTCTGTGTGAAAGTAAGTAAAAAAAAAAACGCCGTGTAGTGTAAAGGCCTAGGTTGACACAGGGCCATCTGATCAATGTAGAGGCTGCTTGCCCCTCTCATAATTCAGTTAACACCATGCTTTTCACTTGCATATTATTTCAACTGATTTAGAATAAATCACAGTATCACAGTGAGACTCGGGCTCTGGGGCTCCTGGGGGTCTGGGTGTGATCCTGCTCCATCAAAGTCATGTGACGTGATGATGGAAGCTACAAAAAACTGCTTCTTTCAACAAGCTGCATTTCATTTCCAAAAGGGTCATTTCATCACGTCAGCGCTGGACAACGTCTGCTTCAGCAGCTGCTTCACTATCGGAAAGTGCCAACAAACAAATGAACCTGCACAAAACAAGCGCTCCGAAACCGAAAATGAAAATTGCATTCTGTAGTCGACTCAGCACTCCCTCACTTCCAGCGATGCTTTCCGTTTCTGTGTCAGACGTTGGTGCCAGCGACCCACATTACCCACTTCAGCACTGGACAGCACCACAAGGGAACAAACAGCACGTGTAGAGCTTTTCATTTTTCAGCAGACAGGGCTGTCAGCTGACATCTACACCCTGCACCGGCTCGCTCAGGGTCCGGCACACTGGCAGGATTCATGCACTGCCAGCTCTCATCAGGTTCCTCTGACACCCGACGGGAATCAAACACTTCTGCACAGAACCAACCAGACCTCGTGGATATTTTGAGCAATTTTATTGTTACAACAATCTGAAGAACAGCAATCTTTTCTTCAATTACATTACATTTTTCAAGCTCAAAGTGAGGTGCTACCATCCCCATCACGTGCACACGCATGCACGTGGGTCGTGAATAGTCAATGTGCTAAACTGTGGCCAAATACTTACACAGATAGTCTGTGGTGTCAAGAATGCCAATCACTAGATATTTAGCATTTATCTGTAATATGTGTCCCTAAAGTGCAGTGAAGGAGCACATCACACAACATACGTAACGTTTGAGACTGAACACGACATCAGTCTCGTTATTGATGAATGCAAAGAGAAGGACTCACAAATGATTTCAGGATTTCTATACAAATGACTCTCCACAAAAATATGTTTCAATGCATGCAAAGCACATGAAATGTCTTTTTTTGTGAATATTGATCTTGTTTTAGATTAATTACATCTTTTTCGATAAGTTACATTCATATGCAAACTGTTGGACATGCATTCACATTCAGCTTGTCGTGTGAACTGCATGTGTGTGTGGGTGTTTCTCAGAGTCCCGTGACATTCACAAGTCAAGCCAGTCGTGTGTCTACTCCACTTTCAACCACTCACATGAGCGTGCCCCCCCGACGGGGCACACAACTAAACAACAAGATGACGTTTTTATGACTTGATCAAAATACGTTTTCTATTCTTTTTTATTTATTCATATTTAAGTTTTTTCTCGCGCTATGCCTAACCCTAACCCAACACTGACCCAACACTGACCCAACACTGACCCAACTCTGACCCAACACTGACCCAACTCTGACCCAACACTGACCCAACTCTGACCCAACTCTGACCCAACTCTGACCCAACACTGACCCAACACTGACCCAACTCTGACCCAACACTGACCCAACTCTGACCCAACTCTGACCCAACACTGACCCAACTCTGACCCAACACTGACCCAACACTGACCCAACTCTGACCCAACACTGACCCAACACTGACCCAACTCTAACCCAACTCTGACCCAACTCTAACCCAACCCTAACACAACACTGACCCAACTCTGACCCAACTCTGACCCAACACTGACCCAACACTGACCCAACTCTGACCCAACTCTGACCCAACTCTGACCCAACACTGACCCAACTCTGACCCAACACTGACCCAACACTGACCCAACTCTGACCCAACTCTGACCCAACTCTGACCCAACCCTAACACAACTCTGACCCAACACTGACCCAACTCTGACCCAACTCTGACCCAACACTGACCCAACACTGACCCAACTCTAACCCAACACTGACCCAACACTGACCCAACTCTAACCCAACTCTGACCCAACTCTAACCCAACCCTAACCCAACACTGACCCAACTCTGACCCAACTCTGACCCAACACTGACCCAACTCTAACCCAACTCTGACCCAACTCTAACCCAACTCTGACCCAACACTGACCCTTTGGACTTCAGATGTCAGCTGTCGTGTGTTTCATCTTAACAATGAGAGTAAACAGGAGGTTTCACTCGCACCTCTGGGCTCGGTTTAGCATCTCCATACTGCTGGAGAACACGAGGCAGCTGCTCAGCCATGACAAATGAAAGTGTGTGTGTGTGTGTGTGTGTGTGTGTGCGTGCGTGCGTGCGTGCGTGCGTGCGTGTGTGTCCAGGCATGTGCATGTGGCTGATGTAGCCTTTGTGTTTCTGGGAGTTGTTGTTGTTCGCTAACGGGAGCCTAAAGCGGAGCATATGGTGTTATTGGCTGTTAGAGCTTGGAGGATGCAGCACGTTAACAGATGTTGCTGATAGCAACTGTTCCTTCGATTTTTTTGGACTTCGTGGTGCCACAATAACTCATAAAGAGGAGGTTGTATAATGGGTGTACCAAGCATTTGACTCTGGCACCACGGAACGCTGTTTGTATCATTTTATTAGCTTGATCTGCCCTCAACCTTAACCGAGTATTAGCTGCTTGACTGTTGTGTTTAAAACCACAACCGACAAATATTACTCATTGTGCTTTTAACCATCACTCCCCCCTTTGGAAGAAGACCAATTTTCCCTGGACTGTAGCCAGACTATCTGTCTGAATGAACACCATCGCTCGAGTGAAAGAATCATTCGTTTACTGTTCCTCCTTGAAAAAGATTCTGATGACAGAACATGAGTTCTGTCCTAACGTTGGCTCACATGTTATCACTTGTATCCAAAGTAACCTTCTTCCTCTGTGCCTTAGAGCTCAATTGTTACGACAAAAACACATCAATGAGCTTTACTCATGTTCCTTCATTACCATGAAACCGTACATACAAGTTTATTTTGACTTAATCCCGCCTTCACCGTCCTGCTGCCCCAAAAACTCACAGAGCACCAGCTGTGGATTCATCCACACTGAAAGTAGTCCCCAACAGATGCACTTGTTCCTCCTGTTTCAGTAGACTTGTCTAAAAACTGCTCAGCCTTTTGTTTGCTAAATGAAACTATACTTTTGTTACACGTCTTTAAAAATGTATGCATTCAGTTGAGCCCATAGTGTCAGTATTGTACTGAACGTATTGCACAGGTACATGCTTTATTGGTTTTGGCGAAAATATAAAAAATGAAGAAGATTATTTGGAGATGCCGTACTGAGCATTTGGAAACTGTTGTCAGGAAGCCTTCTTGTTGCAATCTGAGCAGCTTCTTATGGTTTCCTTGCAGCCATAACACAAGCACCACAACAGTGAAGAGGGAAGGTGTTCAAATCAAGCCAGTAAGGTAGAAGGAGAGCTGCATTTCTTACCTCCCTCACACACTCACACTCACACTCTCACACACACACACACACAGATGCCGCACAGCACGTCACAGCAGATCATTCTGCAGTAATCTGCTGTATGTGTCGAGGGCTAGGGGCTCACTGCACATGCTATTTCTACGCTCAATTACCCACTTTTGTGCAAGTGTTTGTGTCTCTGCATTTAGCCTGTGTGTGTGTGTGTGTGTGTGTGTGTGTGTGTGTGTGTGTGTGTGTGTGTGTGTGTGTGTGTGTGTGTGTGTGTGTGTGTGTGTGTGTGTGTGTGTGTGTGTGAGTGTGTGTGTGTGTGTGTGTGTGTGTTGTTGACCCCCTGTGAGGCAAGAGAACAGTGGAGATCACTCGGAGGTTAAACGTTTTATTTCTTGACATGTCATCAAATATAGTCGTGTCCCTCTTTCTCTCTCTGCACCCTCTCCTCTTACATTCATGCTCTCTCTCTCTCTCTCTCTCCTACGATGGGCAACACAGAGAAAGAAAGCTCTGTCGCAGCATTATCCTGAAAAGCACAGAGGGGGAAGGGGGACCCTGGTGGATATATTGCCTATAGCGCAGAAAAACCACTAGAGAGGGGGGAGGGGGGGAGGGGGAGATGCTAAAGGCTTTGAAAAAAAAGAAAACAGGAGGAAAGATGCCGAAAAAAATGTCGGGAGAGAAAACCGTGTGAAAACCGCTAAAGTGTGTGTCATTAAATCCCATCATCTGGTCGTCCTAGTTTTGCTGCAGAGAGGATTGAGGTCTACGCTGCGCTGCATGCTGAAGGTCAGCACGCTACCCGCTCCATCAGTAACACTGAGGCACTGTTTCTGGGCGGTCGGGTAAATAAATGGGGGCCAGCTTCCACCCACTGACCACCTGCCTCACCTCAGCTCTTAAAGGAACAGACCTATGTTGGGTCATCGACGTTGCTTTTCTTCTTCTTTTTCCCTCAGATACAAATATCAATCTCAAGTGTGTGTGTTATTCAAGGAATGGTTAGCCTAGCTTAGCATTAAGACAGGAAGCAGGATTTACACTTACTGCAGGTAAATACACATTTTAATTGATGTTTAAAGGATGGTATTTAACACTATTTATTGTATAAGTGGATAGTGTAACAAAATCATTGTTGATTTGGTCGGTTTGGTCAAGTTTGCATCTGTTCCCACTCATTTGAGGCGTCAGCTGGATAATGCAACCATTCCATCAGTATCTTCTCCTTATTGCTTTGGAGTAACGGAGTATTTAGGTACTCAAATTGTTCATCTCTTACTTTTCGTTAGCCTTACATTTAGCGTATATTTAACCATTTCTTATAGCGAACTATGTCAACTATCTATCTCATACTTTTACATTCTATTGCAACTGTGTCTTCGTTACTTTAAGTTGGTTATATCAAGTGTTTTGCAAATTACTCTTATCCAATATTAACTTTTTAAACTATTTATTTAGTAAACTACAATGTCTCTGCTGTCTTGCTACATGTGGCAACAGGGTCACACCTGTGTGGATTGGTTGGCGGTGTGTACTGTGTAGTCAGCATATCATAGCTGGTCAACATAGACGAATACAACGGTTCATAATTATCTCTATACCAAAATATTATTTTGATGTCAATTTTCCTACGAAGACCAGCAACTGCAGTTGGTGCGCTTGTGCAAGCCCCTGCAGTATTTTATCATAACTGTAACATACAGTTAAATATTCATCCTTTGCATGTATTAAAGGTTAATGCCGTAGTGCTGCATGAATAATGGATCCGCTTCATACAGTATTTTATGTGAGGTGGTGGAAATACGCTTTGCTAAGTTCAGTGTTTTTGAATGCAAATGTTGCTAATTGTTGTCTTACAGAGTCAGCTGTAAGAGATTGACAACAAATAATAAACTCCAGCAATATTATATTGTATATGAATTCTTGTGTTTTCTACCTTTTTGTTTCGTTGTGGGGAATCAAATGATAAAGTAGATTTTATTACCCTTTGTAAATAAACGGTAGCATGCCGCATAGCATAAAAACCAGGTTATACTATCAAATACTGTAATAAAATAAACAATAAAATATTGTTCAAATAAATTACAGTAGCGTAACTGCAGGATTAAGTACTACACCCGGCCATGACAGCACAGACAGTATAATGAGGAACAAAAATAACTGGCGTGTGCAACAGAATGAGGTCAAAATGACATTAGCGCTACCGCAATTGGCCGCGTGTGGCAGAAGAAACAGTAAGCGTGTGTAAGTGGAGGTGGAGGTGTGTGTTGCTACTGTGTTGGTGTTTTGTTTCCCTCCTTCAGGGGCTTGGAATTGCCATCGGGATGGAGAGAGAGAGAGAGAGAGAGAGAGAGAGAGAGAGAGAGAGAGAGAGAGGGGGGGGGGGGAGGCATGTGTGTGTGGGAAGGTTCTGCTTACAAAGGAACACCATTCAGCTGAGACATCCACCTGAATGAGGCTTGCCGAGACGCACGGCCTGATCAATA
The DNA here is from genome assembly GCA_028022725.1 of Lycodopsis pacificus. Lineage (NCBI taxonomy): Eukaryota > Metazoa > Chordata > Actinopteri > Perciformes > Zoarcidae > Lycodopsis > Lycodopsis pacificus. The sequence continues at coordinate 23,269,370 of CM051702.1, forward strand.
AACGGAAACGAGCGTCCTAGCCTGCCCAGCGCAGCAGAAAAGGGGAAAAATAGGGGCAACAAAAACATTGGGCTGGTGCAGAAAGTGACCCCCATGCTGTTCCTCTTCTTCTTCTTCTTCTCTTTCCCCTACTATACTGCTTCCTACTCTGAATTCATCTCAACACACACGCACACGCGCACACACACACACACACACACACCACAACTAAAAACACCTCTCATCCTGTCACCCCCTCCCCTCCCCTCTCTGTCTCTCTCCCTCCTTCTCTGCAGCAGACTAGAGCGCAGTCAGCTACTACGGAGACTGCAGTGTTACGCTATAGCACAAGCGGAGAGCTGGAGAGAACCAGAGGGGGGGGGTCTTAATAGCGATAATAAGCAATCCAGCACTCAGCTCTGAAATCGCGGTAATAAAGCAGCACGAGCTGACCGTGGTGACGACGGAGAGAAGAGGAAAGATGGGGGGGGAGAAGAGGACGGGAGAGAAAAAAAGGAAGAGATGGAAACACCGTGCTACTTGGCGAGGACGTCGCATATGTGCGTAATGAATGGACGCACGGAATTGAACCTGCGATTCATTTTCTTTTCCTTCTAACAGCCGACATGTTCCCCAGCGGACGGACCAATCACAAGGATCGACCTCATCAGCTAAAAGCGAGCCGACCGCCTCACCTCAGCCTACCTGAGCGCGAGGCTGCCCCCTCCCCCAACCGATCTTCATGTCCCTGCGCTGGCACTGAACACTATTGACTGCAACACTTTCAAAGTCACCTCAGCTGTCATACTGATGCCCCCCCCCCCAAACACACACACACTGTTTTTGTTTTGTTTTTTCACAGTCACCCCGTTTGGTTCTTCCATCGCTTGTTCAGCTGCCATTTCAATTTTCTGACTTGTCAAATTGTACGTGTGAGAGAAAGCTGCACAGGGAAAGATTCTTCAAGGAGACGCAGCTCCTAATAATGTAATGCTGCAGGTTCACACTCCAAACTCCTCTTGCAATGTGTGTGCTATGAACCAGTGCTTCTCAGCCCATGCTGGAGTCCTGCATCCCAGCTGACATGCCACATACCTTTTTGCGTTCAGGAATATCTACACAATGAGATGTTTAATAAATGCTCATCAGTGTGGATATAATGGCCAAGTGGGCAAAGACAAATCATATCGATATATTTATTATAGCCCCACGTATCCTCATACAACGCTGGATATGATATCATAAGAAGAGTCACTCATCATTTTTCGTGCATTTTCCTGCATTCGGTCTTTTCAGAATAAACTTCTGTCTTCACAGGAAAATCAACAAAACTAGTAGGTTTGGGAATAGATCATCGCTTAGGTAACCATGACCACGGGAGTGCCTTTACTGAAGTACTTCAGTTAATAACGTGCTGGGATATCTACAAATTACGGCGCATTATTATTCGTATAGAAATGCTACGAATGCTGGACGAGAGCAGAATGTGTTTTGGTTGACATGGTTGCTACTTTGCTAACGTTCTGGCAGTGCGTGCAGATGAGCGGCGGCCAGCCGGCCTCCCTCTACACCACCAGCACCCCGGCGCTCCGATCGTCCGCCGGCAAAACTGCACTGCAGTGACACAGAGTCTGCAAGGTTTCCATCGAATGAATGAGAGACAAAGAGTGCGGGTACGGTTCATCAAAATGCAAAGTAAAGTGCAGGGTTTGTTGCGCCCCTGCATGGAATTCAGACATGTTACACATCCACACACGTGCTTACTTTCCACCTTAAAAGGCAAACTACTTCCTGCACTAACACGATTGGCATTGGAACGTTGGCATTGGGCACACATTGCGAGCTGCGGAATCATTTAAGTTGGACATCATTTTTTGGGGATAATGGGATGGAACGTGTTTCTCTAGACCACATGTTCTACTTGTACAGTGGGCAAACGGTGACGTGTGAGTGTGTGTGTGTGTGTTTCCACCTTTAAGTCACAGAGACTAAGTCAATATCAGGGCTGTACGCTTACAGTCGATTAGCTGACTAATCATTTGGTCTCTTTGGTTTCTTTAGTCTTTTTGAAGCTTTTCTCGTGCTTTTTTTCCAAGAAACTGACGGTAAACAAAAGATTTCAAGTGGCTCTTTGATTTTTTTGTGGAGAAATCCAGTTCTACAGATCTGTCGAGTAAATCAGCGAATCGATTAGTCGGCAAAATTGTATAAGTGTTAGTCGACTAATAATTTCTTTAGTCGAGGACAGTCCTGTCTAATATGCTGTCTCTGTGCGTATGTCCAGAGAAAACAGCCCCAACTGACACTGATCCTGGTCAGAAGCACCGGCCTCTGTTTCTACAGATGGCCATAGATTAAGCAGGGGAAAGAAGAGGGAGACGAAGGGTGAGAGGTGGAGGACGGACCGCACAGGTGGAGCAATATACTGGAATTTCAATTCCTGTATACAAGTTTTAACCAAAAGTACACTTTTCTTACAAAAGCAATGTTTGAGTCAAGCCTGATACAAAGAATGATCCCAGTCACTTCCACACAGTGAGGCACACAGCTTATTAATCAAACGCTGGTATCGGATCGGTACTCGGTATTGGCCGATACCAGAGACCAGGTATCGGTATCGGGACTGAAAGAGTTGGGAATCGGTGCATCTACATGGAAGCCTGGATTTGGCCTGATCCTGAGAGAGTCATCGCCATTGGTGGATCTGACTCCGTCCCCCGTCACCCGTGTTCTACCCCTGAACCCCTGCGTCATCACACACTGCGACTCCACCAACTCTGCACCAACGTTCCCCCTCCACGTCGCACGTTTTAAATAATCTAGGAGAAGCCAAGGGTGTGCATCGGCCACCCTTCAACCATCGGACTAACACCAACCTCCAGTTTATCGCAGTAAAGTGGTACACGCTAATGCCAAGACACCACCCTGACACTTACCCTCCACTGTACTACATGAAGGGTACACTATGTCCTGTATTTCTACTGGACCTCTTTCTTTTTTTGGAGCCATAAAGGATTCACCATCTGTACTGTAGCAGTGCAGTTCATGCCAGATTCAAACCAGCTCTACATATGTTAACTAATACATCAGTGAGATGTGATTCGTTCATGTCGTTCTCCAGTCTGCGTGCTCACCAGAAAAGTAAAGCAACAAACTGGCAAACGCTAGAGGCAGAGCAGTGTTTTGTGGCGCAACAGTGTTTGCACCATTATCAACTCAAACAAACGCATCCGACACTCAGGCACTGGTAACCTTCACACACTCATGAGTAGAGGAGTAACACACACACACGCACATGCACAAACCACCAGCATGCTATCGGATGCAGTGTGAGGCGGACACTTTAGTTTTGTTTCATCTATATGTGAGAAAGAGCAGACACATGGAGGCAGGTCGACCCACCAACCTTTGGATTTACGTGATTGAGTCGATTATTGGACCACATGTGGACTGATGGTGCAGAGAACTGGACCCCAAATCAGGGTATTTAAATCATGTTAAATATGTGCCAGTATTTTGCAGGAGAAATCATTTGGCACACACACATGTAGACACTGGATGGAGAGAGAGACAGAGAGAAGGCTGGACTGATGCGCACTGACGCATCAGCGGTGGTCAAACCTTCACACGATGATATCAATGGGAGATTAAAAAGAAAGAGCAGCGGAGGGGGTACCTCAGCGGAGCAGAGGAGAGGAGAGGAGGGGAGGTGAGACATGTGAGAGGAAGGGAAAAAACACTGCAGTGAATTTGATATCCCCCCATCCCTCCAAAACACTTTTAGAGGGTCACTTTACGCGCAACAATGCGCAGTGGCCAAAAACTGTGCCGCATGCGAGCGCAGCGCAAATAAAGGAAAAATAAAGGAGGAGCGAAGTCTTTTAACAGTAAAGGCACGGATAAACGGGAAAGTGGGGGGGGGGGGGAGAACAGAACGGACACTTGTCCGAACACTCACCCGCGCGTATTTGGAGGAGTACGGGTCCTCGAACAGCGCCCACATGTAGGGCCGCCACACTTCCCACCTCGTCGACCTGCGGCCGTCCTCCTGCATGCACAGCCGCTTAAGGTCGCCGTCCGCCCCGCCGGTGAGCGCCGGGTCGTCCTCCGGCGCGTCCGGCTCGGGGGTCTCGAAGCTGTCCAGGGCTTCCTCGGCGTCGCGGTGCTGCCGGTAGTTCATCCAGCAGCACGCCTCCACGTCCGTCTCGTCGATGCCCCAGAAGGCGAGCTCCTCCTCGAAGAGCGGCCCGCACACATCATTGGGGCAGTGGAGCTTGCCGGTGCGGTAGTAGTTGAGGATGAAGGCGAAGGTGGCCGGGTGGCGGTCGAAGAAGAACTCGTCGGACTTGGGGTCGTAGTCGAAGTTGCTGAAGGCGTCGGGTTCGGTCAGCCAAGACAAGCGCGTGCCCGGCAGCGTCTTTAGGGTGCTCCGGTAGGTCTCATGTCGGATCCCGCCGCAGTTGATCACGATCTTCTCGCTATCTGACGCCGAGCAAGTCATGACTGCGCTGGAGCATGCTTCGGTCGGCGCGCCCGACTGCTGCTGCTGCTGCGGCTACTGCCCTTCTCCATCCACCGCCTGGTCTCTCGCTCGGTAGGCTGCTGTTATACCGTCCCGGCAAGAAGTCACAGGGCCAACTGAGAGGAGGAGGAGAGGAGATGAAGGAGGAGTCTGAGCGCGTGTGTGTGTGTGAGTGAAAGAGTGAGAGAGAGAGAGAGAGAGAGAGAGAGAGAGAGAGAGAGAGAGAGAGAGAGAGAGAGAGAGAGAACATGTGGGATGCGGATTTTATGAATCAATAGATTTACGCGCTGAATCACTGACTGCCCGATTGACTGACTGATTTAATTCATATTACTCATTTGATGTGATTATCATTATCAGGTCAAAACTGCCGTTGCAGCCCAACAAATCTATTCACAGTCTGCACACTACAGTGGAATCTGCTGCATCCTTCGATTGAACTGACAAATAAATAACATTCAGTGAACTGAAGCAGAGAGAGGGACAGAAACGATGAGGTTAGTTTCTATCAGTAAATGCTCAAATATAGAAAATAACGGCAAACTGCATTGTTGAATAAAGCTACAGCCCCCCTGTGTGTCTTTATGCTTACGGTTTTGGAAGAGGTCCAACACAGATGTTGGGTGTTAAGGTCCGGCCCAGGGTTGGTGTGTTACCGTTCATCCCAAAGGTGTTGGAGGAAGGTGAGGTTTAAGGCTGTAATCTGTGCAGACCATGTCCAGTTCTACACCAACCTCGGGAAAAAACATTTCTTTACGGAGCCGCCTTTGAGCATGACGTTGTCTTGTTGCAACAGGAAAGGGGCCAAACATAAACCGTTGACACAGTTGGAAGAATATTGTTTGTGTAAAATATAATTGTATGCCAGAGGTTTAAAGGGATAAGGGGGTTGTATGAGATACTCATCCATAGTTATAACCTACAGTTGATGGTGGGCAGCGTATGAGAAACAGACCAACACAGTCTGTGAAATAGTCACAAAATGCAGTATTTGAGTTTCAGATTTTAACTGAAGGTGCAAATGATTAAACTGAGGTTGCAATGCTTTTGCATGCAGTGGAACTGGGCCTGTCTCTTCCTCTCCCTCCTGGCGGCCACACATGCGCCTGAGGCATGTTCCCTTGAAAGTTTTCCAAAGTTCAACTCAACAAATCGCAGTGTTACTCAGAACTCCCTTACAGTGTTACTGGGGAAAGTAGTAATATTACAACAATGTGTCGCTGCCCAACTCTGCTCGGTAGCCACGTGAGTCTCTCTCTCAACTCATCAAATACAAAAGGTTGCTCGGTGCCCCTCCGCGTCTCATAACGATGCACCGCACTTTCAACTAACTCCAATGTCAACCCACCCGCGTTATGTGAGTCGTTGGCAGGCGCCGATGATCTTAAAACTTGCATTCTCTCTAGTGTCCACCAGGGGGCGACTCCTCTGGTTGTATAGAAGTCTATGAGAAAATGAGCCTACTTCGCTAGTTTCAAGTCTTCTTCAATACAGCATGATGTTCATTTAGTAACTTATGGTCCATTTAGAGTCAAACAGACCATAAAGCAGGGGATGCTTTAGGGCGGGGCTACTGTGATTGACAGGTCTCTACCAGAGCCGTATACAGCGTCTCTACGTCACTCCTCACATTCCAAATATGGTATCTTCTGTTTATGGGTTCCAATAAAACAACACGGAGACAGCCATAATCCAAGATGGTGCCGGAAAAATCGCCGAACTCAAGGCTACAAAACGTTAGTCCACAAACCAATGATGTCACAATGACTTCGTCCACTTCTTCTGTACAGTCTACGGTCGTTATTCACGTGACTTGTTTTTCACACGCTAGTCTTGTAAGTCGTTGGTCACATGGTGATGACGCGAGTCGTTCGTCAAGTTAGCGTCGACGGTGCTCCTCAACCTAACGAGCTGAGATGGCGAAGCTGTCTCCTCTGTGTTTGCTTCCTTATGCAGCACCGGAGGTTGCCGCTGGGTTCGGATCACATCTTCCACAGTTCTGACCTGACCCTGGATGCACAGTGCCCAACAAGCCAAAGAGAGCCAGCAGTCCAGGATCCATTTCCATCACTTTCTGTCCACACGGAATTTCAGTGGTGTCCGTCTGCTACTTAATATTTGATGGATTTTTGCCCAGAAATGATCAGCCAGAGTTTGACTTTGGCACCATCTTCTCTTCCCGATCCGGTCGGTGTGGGTGTACATCGCTGGTGGAAGGGAAGCCTCCTGATGAAAACGTGTCAGTAGACACAACAGCACAAGTTAATTTCTTCATTTTTTGTTACTTGAACCGTGAACTTTTTTTAAACTTGAAACATGATCACTGATTTTACATCAAACATTACCGAACAGCATCATTGTTCATGATAAGTAAAGACTTACAACAATAACAGTGTCAGTAGCTTCACACAGACTCATTCGTGTCATGTCAGTTTATCCAATGAACTCCTTACTTCCAGACTTTTTCCGTTTTCAAACTTGAAGTCTTCTTTCCCAACAGACACTGACTCAAGTGACATCACTTAAGGACTCCTCACTGACTCCACACAGCTCGAGACACCAAAGGCTTTATACAACTAGTTCACACATAGAGATTAGCTGCTGCTAAACGTCTGCACCCACTAACTGCTGGGTGTTACTGAAGCACCTGAACCAAGTGAGAAAGCTAACGTTAGCCTGCTAATACATGACCCGTTTAATAAGGAGCGTAGAAGACACAATACGGAACACGGTCAGCATACATGACCTGAAACTTCACAAATGTTCTGTGATCATGATGGAAACCTTGAAAATGACATTTCAGAAAAATAAGACAACAGACCTCAAATTACGAAACATTAGGTTAGCAACATCAGATATCGCCCGCTCATTCTCAACTGTATTCTCAAGTTATCTTTAGCTCGTGATGCCGGTGTGACTTCCTGTTTAGGTCACATAGTTGATTGGCCAGTGTCAGCATTATCTTTTTGTTAAATGTGTTTGGTGATAAAAACATCCGTCACACATTCTGCATGGACAAACGTCCATGTTCAAATAAAAGATCTCAGAGAGGAGTGCCCGTACCTCAACACTCTATTCATGATCCGGTTCAGTGTCCTGCATGGAAATGAGTCTCCTTTACCAAAGCTCTCATGTGGCCCCCCCCACTCTCTGCTGCATCACTCCCTTCCTCCACACTGTCTTTCAATCTACTAAAACACTTGGCTCAATTAGAGCGAAGCAGGAGGGGTATGATAGAGTGTTTCACGCCCACCGCCCATTCCCCCTCTCCCTCTCTCTCTCTCTCTCTCTCTCTCTCTCTCTCTCTCTCTCTTTTCCTTTCCAAGATAGTCCCTCCACCACCAGCGAGAGAGAGGGAGAGAGAGAGAGGCCAGAAGCAGAACGAGTATTTGCTGAGCTCCACAAAATGGGGGGAAAAGACTGCAGACCATCAGATCATTAGTGCTCTCCCAATTTTCTCTCTCTCTCTATCTTTCTCTTTTTCGCGCACACAGTGTATTCTCTCCATTTCTATCTCCACCTCCCCTTATCATCTATACTGCTTTCTCTCTCTCTCTCTCTCTCTCTCTCTCTCCCTCTCACACACACACACACACCAGTACAGAGCTAATGTGCTGTGTTGGTCTGCAGCACTGTGCTCTGCTATATCGGGTCCACTCCATCGTCACTGAAACACACACGTGTTATTAGGGCCTCTCTGGTCTTGTAGGATTTCACAATCTTTTATATATCGACACAAAGTCAGATCGATAGATACATTTACATTGAAAACCTTTAATGACTTTGGCAAGTGTACTTACTCATGGTGATTAAATAAATGTCTATCTTGGACAGAAAAGGCATTTACAGTCAGTTGCCAGTTTATTAGGTACACCTAACACAAATGCAGTCCTTATAATGTTAGACATAATGTTCACCTGTTTTAGAGAGGCGTCGATGTCACTCTGTGATCATTTCCACTTAGGACACATGTCCCCCTCACTTCTCAAAGTCCTATTATACACATGTCCCCCACACATTTATTATTTCAGGTTGATTGGACTTTTTCACCCTGGTTTTCACCTTTCAGGCTGTATTCAATCCAATTAAATTTGTTCTGTAGAGCCCAAAATCCCAAATCATAAATTTGCCTCAGAGGGCTTTACAATCTGTACACATACGACATCCTCTGACCTTTGACCCTCACATCAGAACAGGAGAAAAGAAGGAAGAGAGAGAGCAACAGAGGAGGACAGAAGAGTGATAGATGTCATGTGTACAGAATGAACATAACAGAGTTACAACACATTCAATGCATTACGACTATTAATAATAACAGAAGTAGTGGATATAATAGAATAATAATTATAATAAAAGCAATAATGGTATCGTAACAGTACTAGAAATGTGACTAATAATAATGATAATAATAATGATAGTGTATATCAGTGTACTACTCAGGGCTGACTACACTACCTACTTAGGTTTTCAGGACATACAGTGCCTTGCATAAGTATTCACCCCCTGGATGTTTTCCCCTTTTGTTGCTTTTATACATGAAATCATAGTCAGTATAATTTGGCTCTTTTGTCAAGAATTTGCAAAAAAAGCTTCTTTCATGTCAAAGTAAAAACTGATTTTTACAAACTAATGTCAATTAATTAAAAATGTATAGTGTAAAATAAGTGTTTGCATAAGTATTCACCCCCTTTAAAGTGACTGACCTCATTCAACAGAAGTCCAGCTCGTTGATGCCAGCAGTGTCACAAGTAGTGAGATGAAGATGACCTGAGTGCAGAGTGTGTCAAGTGATTGTAGTATAAACACACCTGTGTCTGGGAGGTCCAGTCTCTGGTTCATCAGTATTCCTGCTACAATTGCAACATGAAGACAAAATAACACTCAGCAACTCAGAGAAAAGATCATTGAAAAGTACAAGTCAGGAGATGCTACACAAATATTTTCAACTCACTGGACATCCCACAGAGTTCAGTTCAGTCCATCATTAAGACATGGAAGGAGGATGGCACCTGTTTAAATCTCCTAGAACTGGCCGTCCTCACACACTGAGTGACCGGGCAAGAAGAGGACTGATGAGGGAGAACACCAAGACACCTAGGACCACTCTGAAGGAGTTCAAAGCTTCAGTGACTCAGATGGGAGAGACTGTACAGACAGCAGCTGTTGCCCGGGTTCTTCACCAATCGGAGCTGTATGGGAGAGTGGCAAAGAGAAAGACACTGTATAAAGAATCCGCCCAAAGGCATGTGGGAGACTCCACGGTCAACTGGAAGAAGGTTCTTTGGTCTGATGAGACAAACATTGAGCTTTTTGTCCATCAGACTAGACGCTATGTTTGGTGAAGACCAAACACTGCACATCACCACAAGCACACCATCTCCAGCGTGCAGCATGGTGGTGGCAGCATCGTGCTCTGGGGATGCTTCTCAGCAGCAGGCCCTGGAAGGCTTGTAGAGGTAGAGGGAAACATGAATGCAGAAAGATATCCTGGAGGATAATCTGACTCAGTCTGCAAGAGAACTACGACTTGGGAGAAGATTTATTCTCCAGCAAGACAACGAGCCCAAGCATACAGCAGAAGCTCCACAGAATGGTTCAAAGACAACAAGGTGAATGTTCTGGATGTTCTGGAGTGGAAGTCAAAGCCCAGACCTCAATCCAATCCAGGATCTGTGGCTGGACTTGAAAAGAGCTGTTCACGCCTGATCCCTCAGCAACCTGACAGAGCTTGAGCTGATTTGAAGAAGAATAGAGAAAAATCTTAGTGTCCAGATGTGCCAGCCTGAGTGAGACACACACACACTCTCACACACACACACACACACACACACACACACACACACACACGCACACACACACACACTCAGTGCTGTGATTGCAGCCAAAGGTGCATTCACTAAATACTGACCTGAAGGGGCTGAATACTTATGCAATCTTTACTTTACCTTATTTATTTTTAATTAATTGACATTATTTTGTAAAAATCTGTTTTCACTTTGATATTAAAGAGGTTTTTTTTTGCAAATTCTTGTCAAAAAAGCCAAATTATACTGACCATGATTTCATGTATAAAAGCAACAAAAGGATGAAACATCCAAGGGGGGTGAATACTTATGCAAGGCACTGTATTTATCAAAAATGTATATTCTGCCAGAAAGACGCAGCAGACATGCTGTGTTGGCGCTGTTGGCGGTGCTGAACGAGACAGAAAGGCTCAGCAGAGAATCAGTGTTGAGGGAAGGCGAAGCGGACAGCAGCAGCAGCACTAGTCTCCGCCGGAAAAACACAAAGTGACACATTCGACTATTTCAACATGTGACCTTGGGAGCCACGAGGGGAGAAATACTGTAAGTACTTGTCTAGGAAAAGCATTCATAAATTATTCTATATGACGTATAATGAACGAATGACGTGATTTTGATGTTACTCCTAAAATCAAAATAAGTGATTGTTCCTCATGATTACATTACCATTAACCATGTACAGTATATATATATATATATATACTGTACATGTAGGACCTCCACAGATGGCTGACACTTAAAAACTTGATTAACCTAATTCATATTTTTATGATTAATATTTCAAATATTACTACCTATCGATACTGACACCTGTGGGGGAAATGGATGGCTGCTGTGGGTGGATTCAATGCTTGGAGGAGGTCACTGTGGGGATACATAGTTGTATATTGTATTGTAACTTCTTTTTCCCTCCCACTCAAAGTCCTAATAAAGACTATTTATCAAATCTCTCACAACTTAAAAATACTCTCTTCAGTGTAAACGATTGGTTCAGAGTAGGTGTCTGCAGTACAGTTTAGAGTGAGCGTGCAAAACATTATAGGTCATAATAAATAATAAGTTAGCTGACCCCTATGTCTACTTCATAGGACCATAGTTTCAACGTATTATTTGAATTTGGTTTGAACATTTGATAGTATCTTTCAGTTCAAGCTGTGGTCAACAGCAGTTGGCTGTTCCCATAAAGGTCAGCACAGGTCAAAGTTCGACTCAATCTTTTTGAGACATGCTGCGCTTGGTTTCAATTCCAGCAAAGGGAGATACAAAAGATTACTGTATGAAATATTTGTGTGTTACAATAAGTTGGGATATGACAAATAATTTGCATTGAAATGAAACCACATCATATTACTATGGCTCTATTGTGTAAATAAACCGATGATAAAGGTGAAGTGGGAAATGGGAATTGCTGCTTGCACTGCTTGACTGCCTAACAGAAATGTCTACCTGTCAAGGTCCTACCTTTGATTTGTATGTCAAGATGAAGGGTTGTTACTGAAGTTGTTCATCACAAATGTAGCTCTGTCTTGCACCTTCTTCACCTTCCTCAAAAAGCAAAGCAAGTAAGTTAAATTATCCTTTAATCTTCAAGTAGGTGAGGTCAAGTGTTTTATTATTTATGTATTAACTACTTCAGGTTATAGCATAAAACGTTTCATTTTTAACTACAACAGCTTGTTGTTCTTTTGATTTCCATCACTAGGCAATGTCTTTCTCTCACTTAATGCCAAAATGCGGTGCTGATAAAACAGGGAAGCAGACTTAGATGAACTGGTTTAACTTTGGAGACATGTGGGAAGAATCTTCATGGTACAGGGCAGGTGGTGGAGGATGGCCACAGGATTGATGACCTTCATGATAGGGAATGGTCACATGAACCACAGTGCCAACTTCCTGGATTCCCCTCTGATCGGAAAGGGTGCGGGCGTGCAGTGAGGGTTGGCGGTCTGTTGGTAGTGGTCCTTGGAGCGTGGGATACACAGGATAGATGCCTGGACTGAGGGAAAGCTATCAATCACATTTTTGTCTGGGGAAGAGTGGTGGATAGTAACCTCAGGAGCACTGAAAGGGGTAGAGGTCTGTGGCTGACTTGGCCATTGGTCTGACGATGGATCCGGATGACAGGGACAACTTCACTTGGGAGACCATACAGTACAGTCGGATATAGAGGTGACTGTAGCTGAGTGATAGAGCAAGTTCGTTCTTCAATTAGAGCAGCGGTTCCCAAACCTTTTAGGCCACGCACCCCCTTCTACATCCCGACCGGGTTCACGCACCCCCAATCCCCCCCCCCCCCCCCACACACACACACACCTTAAAAAAAAAAGCAACAGAGCCTGTTTATAGCCGCATACAAATCGGACTAAGGAGAGAACAGTTTGCTCGCGCGTGGCGTTTGTTTACAAGATAAAAAACACAAAAACTCTTCCTGCACCGTGCCTTCGGAAAGGTACCGGACGTTCACCAGAAGATTGGCCAGATTGGCCACATCTGTAGACTCTTCTACTTGCAGAGAGTAAAACTCACTCTTCTTCACGCGACCGACTAATGTAGCCAGGATGTCTTCGAACAAAGCATCGATGCGGCGACACTGTTTTTCGCTTCTCTCTCTCCAATCATACATTCCACCATCTCTTTAACATTTTTTCCCTCTCCACGACCGCCTCTCCTTCTCCCTATTACGCGGTCAGAATACGACCACAACACGCCGCCTGTCTCCGGCAGAAATGCGCTCATCCACGCACGGGAACAACACCGAGTTGTAATATATACCTCCATAACACCCGCCACTCTCGGCTCATACCTCCCCTTAATAAAAAAAAAAAAAGCAACAGAGCCTATTTAAGCCGCATAAAAATCGGACCAATGAGAGAACAGTTTGCTCGCGCGTGACGTTAGTTTACAAGATTTAGTCCACTGTTAAATGTTGCAGTGTGAACACAAACCGAACAAAGGGGCAACTGCAACATTGTATCATATTAATCCCTGAATCGGAACAAAGCAAACGAACTACGGGTGTGAAAACGCCCTGAAACACTGCAACAAAGTTTCAATAAATTTCAGTTACACAAGGCGTCACTTTTAAAGAGCAATACGGATGGCGAGGACACACGCACAGGCTCAGAGGCAGATTGCATCACATTTAATTTACAATTAATGACCGACTAATGTAGCCAGGATGTCTTCGGACAAAGCATCGATGCGGCGCAACACAGTGTTGTTGGACACCAGGGTCACGTCCAACTTTTTTGCTTCTCTCTCCCCAATCATACATTCCACCATCTCTCTGGCAGCTGGCAAGAACACGTCTTCGGCGATTGTGTGCGATAACTGACCAGATATGAAGCCCGTAGTGCGTCATTTATAGACCAACACATGAATGAGACTCCAGTTGTTTTGGGCTGTTTTGTAACTCCTCCAATTTCGATTTAAAATATGTAAGGGGCTTTTGACTTGCACTGGCATGCTTGGTGTTCAGGTGGCGACGTAAATAAGAGGGCGTCAGACAGCTGTTAGCCAGAACCTCACTGCACACCACGCACTGTGGCTTTGGGGAATCTGCGTTGCCAATCCAAGTGAAGCCCAGACACAGATACTTTTCATCATATTTCCTCTTTTTTTCCCAGTCTGATGCTCTCTCGTTTCCTCTTTTTTCACCTTGACTCCGCGATGGGCCGATGTGCTCCCGATTTGTCTGCGCTATCCCTTCCTCCTTTTCGGTCTCCTCCGTCTCATCTTCCTCTGACTCTGGCTCGATTTCTTCTCCCGGTCTCTCCCCAACGCACCTCTCCGTTCCCCTCGCCTCCGATTCCTCTCTCTCTCTGTCCCTCTCTCCCTCTCTCTCTCTCTCCCTCTCTCTCTCCCTCTCTCTCTCTCTCTCTCTGTCCCTCTCCTCTTTTACGACTGATAGCTTCAGATGTCCCACCTGACAGTTTCCCAGATTTCAGCCAGTTTAGCATATTTAAATGAATGTTGCTGAATGCATGAAGTTCGCTGTTAGCTGACGTTAGCTGCACAAGCTAGGCTGGCTAGTGTGTACACTGGCGGCAGGCGCAAGACTGCCGGAAGGAGCTCAAGTGCCGGAAGGAGCTCAAGTGCATTTATTAAATTGTACGTTATTAATTTTAAATCTCACAAAGGGAATTTATATAATTCATGTTTTTATTTTGTGAAAAATCCCACTTATTAAATTAAAATTACATTTTTTTTTTATATTTAATATTATTACACCATCAGACGCCATTACACTTTTCCTCTCGCGCACCCCCTAGAGGGAGCTCCACACACCACACTTTGGGAATCCCTGGTGTAGTGTATATAGCATAGTAACGTGCAAACTAGATGAACATTGTAACCTTGTACAACCTGCTTTGGTGATACTGTACTAAATGATGGTCAGGCAAATAAAGCAGAATGAGGGGGAGAAAAAGAGAGAGAGAGTGTGTGTGGGGGGGGGGCTAGATAGATGGGAGAAAGAGACAGTGATAAATTGGTTGGGGTGCTGACTTAGCGAAATTAAAACAGGAATTGTGTGTGTGTTCTGGGCAGAAGATGGAAAAAGTGCAGAAAGCAAGAAGCCTGAGACATTTACAGCAAAGGAGAAAGAGACAGAGAGAGAGAGAGAGAGAGAGGGTGAGAGAGAGAGAGAGCGAGAGAGAGAGCTGTTCATATAATTACAGAGGGAGCATCGATCGAGTTCAAGTTCAAGTTATTTATTCTCATATGCAACAACAACTACAGAGAACCAGTTGTTGGTAATGGAAATCTTAAAAGTCAGGGTCCCTTCGACAACACTCTTTAAATCTAAAAGGAAAATCATGCAAGTAAAGATTGAGAATCTAATACCTACATAATCTACATGAAGTAGTGCAAAGTTAAAGTGACAGTGTCAAAGTAATGAGCTCAAGAGTTCTCGAGGCATGTGGCCTGCTGGATGAAGCTGTCCCTAAGCCTGGTGGTGCGGGACCGGATGCAGCAGGCAGGACAGTTTGTGGCTGGGGTGGTTGGGTTCTTTTATTAGCCTTTTTCCTGCACCGCTGGGTGTAGAAGTCCCTCCATGGATGGCAGTTTTGTCCTGGTGATGTGCTGAGCAGTTTTCTCCACCCTCTGTCGAGCCTTTGGGCTGTATTCACACCAAATCAGGCGTTGTGTCCGATTGGCGCAAAGGTTGCCGAATGGCCCATCAGCAAGAAGCGGCTATCTGATGATCAAAGCCTTTTCTTCCCTCATGGAAGGGTTGTACAGCTCTGGATTGCCAGTTCCGTGATTGGCCAACGCAGTGTGACGAAGGGGGTTGCGTTCCTCCAAAAGTTGATTTTGTTTCAACTCTTTGCCTCGCGCCACTGCCCTGTTTTCCCCGGCACTCCTGCAGTCCCCATTGCCACAGTTTCGGCGCAATACCCACATTTAAATGAGTCGGAGGAATGCCGTTCGTGAATGGGTATAACTGTTGGTTAGTCCTGATGGGCTGGTGGCACCTTGTGTGATAGCCCCTACCATCAGTGTATGAAAGGGTGTGAATGGATGAATGACATGTAGTGTTAAAGTGGTTCACTGGTCGGAAGACTACAAAAGCTCAATACAAGTAAGTCCATTTACCATGAGTCCAGATCAGCTGTATACATGCGGCTGTAGTAACAGAGACATTTGGCATTTACATAATTGGGAGAGGTGACTGACTTTTGTCTTTCTAAATCTAAAAGAGTGTGAAAGTGTAACAAATTAAACAGGGTGTTTATCTGCTCTAAAATGAGCATGTCCATCCACCAAGCTTATAGCTTATGTGTAGAAATGTAAGCTAAGCAGCCAAACAGGGTTGCATTTTAGTCTTTTAGCATGATGTCATGCAGCCTTCAAGTGCTAATTTGTGACCCATTTGACAAAATTCTCCGGACAGTGTTTTTCAATCAACATGTGTAGCTGATGTTAGTGCTGAGTGAGTGAGGAGAGAAAAGCTGTGTACCATTTACATACATTTATGTTAATTTTGAAGTATTACATTAGGAAAGCTGTATGAAAACTTCAATTAAACTTCCTCAGTTTCGCTTTTTGCATTCACCTGAGGTGTTTTTTTTGTGTTTTGGTCAAAAAAGAGTTGATGTGCTAAATGGGATATGGAAACGCCTTTGCCGAATAAGTTCTGACCAGTGGTGGGCCGTCAGGGCCTGCAAGGCCTTCTCTGCTGGCCTAAACAGAATCACAAAATTATAGCTATTTTATAATTTAATATTTTTTCTTAAATACACTACATGTATTATAATTTATAAACATATTTTTTCCATTATCTTATGTTCTCATTGCACAGCTCCTGTCTTCCTCAGTTGCTCTGCTTCCAGTGCAGCTTGTTTTAAGTAGAGCTTTTATCCAATCAGATCTCACCTCTGTGTCTCTAGGTAAGAACAGAGCCAGAGGCCTGCAGACTCACAAGTGAATCCATGTGCAGTTTAAGTGAATGGGGACGATATTGTTGATTGTCATAGTGTTCAACCAATCAGATCTTTAGTTTGACATGTTGGGCGTATTCTTTGACGTGTCAGAGCTGCTAGCTGGCCTACAAGTACGTCAGCATTAACGGGCAGCTCAGTTTTCAGGAGCAGCGCTGCAGTGAGGTGCAGCGAGTGCTGTGATTGGTCAGTGGGCGAGCACGTGACTATCGTGAAATGAAACTTAACTTAGTTAACTAGAGCTTAGTTGGAGGAGTAAGAGTTCAAATTGAAAGATATGGAAGAAATTATAACATTTTTAGGGTTTTGCTTGGTGTAGATTATTTATTTTTTTACCTAGCTTTGTTTTTTTAACACTCAATGGCTGAATAAGGAGGAGAAACGGATTTAGTGGCGGAGTTACTGACAACGCCTTTCTCAAGAAAGAAGGACATATCAGGAAAAGCTGGACATCGTAAGAAATGGTCAGTCAACGCTGCAGCTGGCAGACTGACTCAGCAGGAAAAGGATTTGTATGAACGGTATTTCTTGCTGACAGCGTCGGAGAAGCGTTGCGCATTTTTTGGCAGGACCTCAGCCACGTGTTCAGTCAGAACAAAGAGCGTGTGATGTGGGAGTTGTGAAATACCGCTCACTGTGTGTATGTCTGTGTTTAAAAGCCAATTCACCGTTCAACCCTCTATGGCAGGGAATCCGGCGGGAATCCGGCAGGAATCCGGCGGGAATCCTGCGGGAATCCTGCCCGCCATGTCATTTTATGTGGCCCGCGAATCGGCCAGCAAAAGATTAAAAATAAAAGTTAAAAAAAAAATGTAAAGTTAGACTTGATAATAAAAATATCCCCATAGTCAAAATTTTGAGTTAGAAAGTCGAAGTTATGAGATACTTAAACACACAGTCATAGAAGCAGCTCTTTGGCTGGTTACTGTACACTTGACATGTAAATGTATTGTGAGTACATTGAAGACTACTTTAAACGTGACTTTACAACACATGAAATACTTCATGTGGGATTGTGCAAATGCACCCTTGAAAGGATTTTAAGCGTTGAACAAAGTTATTGTAATAACTTGTGTTTGATATTTGTCTTTGCTATTTTCTTTAATAGTTTGATCTTTGATAGAGTAATGTGGGTTTCTGAACCCTAAATTAAAAGGATTTAAGTTATAATAACAGAAATGTGCTTAAATATATTTGTACATTTATATAACTGCATGTACAATATTTTTACACTTGAATAAACAATAATCAAATGCAGAGACAGTTATTTCCCAATATGTTAGGAGAAGTTACATTTACACCGTCTTACATTTACAACCGGCCCTTTGAGGGCGACCGTGATGCTGATGTGGTCCGGAGTGAAGATGAGTTTGAGACCCCTGCTCTCTGGCATGACTTTTTATTTTGGGGGGTAAAAATATTTCACTCCATTTTTGGGAAGCTTTGGGGTCCCTGATAATATGTCAATCATAAAATATGTACCCCCCGCACCCCCCACGCATGCAAACAAACACGCACACATGCAGACACACGTTACTCTGCAGACTGACCCCTGACCTCTCAAACAACCCTAACTGCCTGATCCTGTTCCTTGTTCCCACAATATGTTGCTGTGTCCATTTCTGAAATTATTAGCAGATAGTAATAAAAACAATGACTAATTATCATCTCCACACTATAGTAGGTTGTTGCCTGAACATAATTAGTCTAGCTGCACAAAGTCGCCCTGAGGCAACAAACAAAAATCATTTTACTCTATAAATGAAAACTAAAAAATCAAATCAAACATACTTCTTTACATACTAATGATTAATGTGCAAGCATACATTTTATTATATCAAGATCATTTAATTTAAAGGTGTTTAAAAGCCATAGTAAACTTACCAGTTGATGCCATTGTGTCCTGTGCAGCTTTGCTTCACTCCCAAACTAAAGGCCACACCCCCTTCAGCCCACATTTCGTTGGACACTGTTGGGGTCTGAGCATGGCTTCAACATGTGCTGGGAACAAAGACAATCAGGCCTCCCCTTTTGCAAGCAAAGGTTTCATCCTGATTGTGGTTTGATGAGCACCAAACCCCCCTCTGAAGGAATTTCACATTAGGGTGTGAATTTCTCCCCCCCCCCCCCCAAAAACTATGGTTCCTGAAGTCACCTGAGAGCACCGCTGCAACCTCATTGGCCAAGAGCCAAGACAGCACCAGGACCCCTGTGGTTCAACCAGTGTTCAACAAAAGTGCCTGCAATCCACACCTCCACGCTTTTTCCCCTTCGACCTCCGTCGAGCAAGGGAGCACACAAACGCTCCCTTCCCTCTGGACTCCGTCCTGGGACGGAGTAGAGGCACCGGGCCCTTCTCCCCCCCCCCCCCCCCAGCGCCACGCTGACAACCGAAGGCCCACGATTTCCGGGAGGAACGAAACGACCTCAGCCGATGTTCACCCACGAGGGCCGCGCACCCTCATCCAACCCTCCGGCAGGAAGACGTCGAATCCCCTCCTGACTGATGATTTCTGGGAAACAGACACGGACCCCACGCCGTCTCACCCGACGTTTCACTGTCCCCGCTGCAGCGAGAACAGATCGGACCCGCGCTTGCTCCAAGGCGAGCCGCGCCACAGAGGTCCGACCCCATCGGCGCTAGCTCAAACGCCGCGCCGATGTCAGCTCAGTCTGCGTCCACTCCAGAGCGAGTCACGCGACCGGGAGCGACCGAGCTCCGAGCTACTCAGTCTGCGCTTGCTCAAACGCCGCGCTGCCGAGCCCACACTCGAGGACTGATCGATTCCCATCACGGGAACGAGCCCCATCGAACGAAGCTTCTCCAAAGTAAGAGTTCATCATGGCATCTTGGGCATAGCTTAGCTTAAATTATCCTAAAATACTTTCAGGTTAATTCATTTATGTGTTATTATTCCCGCACCCTGTTGTGTTCAATCAATGTGTCTTGTTACACCGCGTCATTGCACAATTATCGCGGACCACGGAGCCCCGCCATATATTGTGTATTTCCTGTCGTAACTGTCTGCCTTAAGATCAGTCGCTGCTAGTGGATGTAGTATTTTGTTATTATTGCTTAAGAGACGTGATAAGAAACAGACGCTCATCCCACAGCAGTTAGGAAGATCTGTTTATTTGGGGATTACTTTCATTAATTTTATTTCACTTCGTGTGGGATGTCTCTCTTCATTAAATCAGCTCTGTGAGTGAGGTGTGGGATCGCGATCATATCGTGCACAGCTGACGGTAGTTCGCGACGCGACAACGGCAGTTTGTGGGAGATATGATCAGCGATCCTCATTCTCACTACACACAGACTCTGATTCATGATCTCTCTCTCTCTCATGTTCCTGATCTCCCCCCCTCTCTCACTTAACCTGCACACACACACACACACACACACAGAGACCCTCACACACACACACGTACACACACTCACACACACACACACACACACACATACTCGCATACAGACATCCTCACCCATTTTATTCATTTGTTTAGATATTAGGTACATAAAATTGTATGATGGCATTTGTTGATTGTGATGGTAATTGATCTGATCTTTTATTATTTTAATTTAATAAACCCTGTTATACTTTAAGGAGCAGTCGTCTGTGATTACCTGTGCATATGTAGGTAATGAGAACTGGATGCGTAGCCTGTGCTCAAATTCAATCCTTCACTGTCACTTTGAATGTATAGTCGTACCCGACTATTGACATTACGAGTGAACACTAATTATGAGACTTAGTTTTATCGTTTGGTTATCGGTCCCTGTTTGCAGGGTGGTGCCCCGTTATTATTAATAATCATTAATAATTGTTACTCACATTAATAATTCTATTGATGTCAAGAATTCAGTTTCTTAAATGCTGATAACTAAAACAAGCCCCTATTGATCCCAACAACACACACATGTCTGTTGATAGTATATACTTGTTTCAAGTTGAAACCAATTAAATGGGAGGTGTGAGGTCCAAAAAGGTAGTTTGTTGATTGAGGGCAACATTTACATACAGGTACATGCATGACATCTGCCGTTAAGCCATCCTAAGCATTCTCAGGAGCAGTGAGCTGCTGTGGGGCAGCCGAGGAGCCACTTGGGATTCAGTGTCTCGCCCAAGGACACTTTGACATGCAGACAGTAAGGGCCGTGGATCGAACCGCCACACTTTTAGATAAGATAAAGGACAACCTGCTCTACCCTCTAAGCCACAGCAGCCCCAGACCTGTGTCGCGGTTTAGCAAAGGGGATGGTTCATTTTCATGTAAGAACCTGTGTCTGTGTCTGTCTGTAGACCATTACCAACCTCAACTTGCTATTCAACACCCTGAAAAACAGACATTGCAGCAATAAAGCTCTGAATAATATTAAATCAAAACAATACATGTACATTGTCTCGCTCAGCCATGAGCCCTCGCGGTGCTAATGCTGTGCTGTGCGAGGCACAGTTACATTACCAGGTCCATGCAGGAAGAGGGATTCCTTCGTTAGCTGACTTCCTTCGTTGGCTGGCGATTCTATCAAGTGGTGGAGGAGCCTGGCTGGGAAACGTTAAAGGTTCCAGAGTCAAATGATGCAGTACATTAATGGGATATCTTCTGCAGATCGGAGGAAAATGGTCAATCCCTGGCTCTCCTTGAGTTAGCGGCTCGGTACTAACTTGCTTGTTGCTTGAAAAGTCAGCTGGCAGACTTTGCTGTGGCTGCTGGTGCTAAACTCATCAGTGCGTACTAAGTTAACCAGAAACCTTTCAGGTCCTTGCCGTGAAAGACAAGTTTTGTGTAGGCTATGCCTGCTCGGTCACCAGGCTATTCGTGAGAACCAAGGAGTAGGTACAGCTGCGTGGCGAGGCCCTACAGCGGAGTACAGCCATGCGTGGCCTCTAGCACCAACTTCTGACGACTATGCAGCCTAGCTTACTCGCTCCACACCAGTTGATAGAAATGCACCTAATTGTTTTTTTGCGTCATTTCCATATTTTGCTAACATTAGCTTGACAACTGAATGGACTGTATTTGGAAAATGTGTCTATCAAATCTGGAGATTAGCTTTTATTTCTGCAGCGAACAGTAACGTGCGTTCTGGCGTTTGGACAGACTTGTCCTGTCTGGAGGCTAATGTGGCACTTTGCTCAGGCTAAAGTGAGGAACACCAGAATCATTGCCCAAAGCCTGCGAAAATGTACTCTTATTCAAGTTGTATTATCTGCAGCCTGAGTAAATAAAGTGCCGGTAATAACACACCAGCTGCTGCCATGTAACACATCGCAAAGTAGATAACATTGCACACTTTAAAGCCATATGTAATGATGCTAAACAAGCTAGCATTAGCTAACGTCTTGGTGTCTCTCAATTCAGTTAGGCCTACTAGTGGTGGAAAATAGCAGTTCACTCAAGTACTGCACTGAAGTATAAATATGTACTTGTACTTTTTTTAATCCCATGTCGCTTTATACATTTTACATATATCTACTCCACTACAGCTCAGAGGCAAACATTGTAGCCTACGTTTCACTCCGCCACATTTATGTGACAGTTTAAGATACCAATTACTTTACATATTTAGATTAACAATACAAAACACAATAAATTAATGAATAATGTTATTAAATCACTCTGGCTTTATTGGTCCCCAGGGGAAATCTACAAGCTACACAGTCAAATGTGAAGAAATATACAAAATAGATATGAACGAATAAAAATGAGCCCCATATCTAGCAGCTGCAACATTAAAGCAATGAACATATTAATGCATCAATAATTACAATCAAATAACACAACATCAATTATTATGCAGCAATACATATTTGTTTATTGAAATGCAATTTTGTTTTATTTTTGTATTGTAATAACAAAATGCTTCAAAATGCTTGATTTGCGTATTAAAATGACTAAAGTTTCTTACAGGCCTACACCAACTCCCCGAGTGTTGCGCCTGTTGTACTACTCTAGAGTTTGCAGGTCTTTCATATAGAGATATGAAATGACAAGAAACACTAGGAATCTGTTCTTTTATGCACACCAATAACAGAGAGGCAGTTGTTGGCAATGAAAACATCAGCCTATGTAACAACGTTCATTAAATGTATCAAGAAATATGCGCAGGTAAAAAATAGAACGAGAAATAAAATAGTGCTGAAGTTAAATATATAAGACATATATTTACAATACAGTCCATCCAAATGTACAACTAATTGTAATAACACTTCCAGAAAGCCCGTTGAAGGATGAGCATGTGAATGTTGAGAGTTGGTTCATGGAGATCGACAGTTTGATGGTTTTGGCTGCTGACATTCTTTCTATCGCTTCAGTGGACGTTGAGGTCACATGCGCCATGCACGTCAGCATCTTTAAGCCTGTTTCCATCGCACTTTGTCAACTTTGTTTTTATCGATATATCCTCTCACATAAACAAACTGCGTCTGTGGATGAACCTAAAGTTTGATAGGCATAGCAACAGTAACCAAGGGGGGCCCTTTGCTAAGCTAAGCTAACCACGTCCTGACTCCAGCTCTGTACATAACACACAGACATGATTCATCTTCTCTTCACAGAAAGTGTATTTCCATGAATGTCGAACCGTTCCTTTTACAACGAGAGCGGCAGAAAGTGTCCGCTTACATCAGTGACGTGAAGATCAAGGGCATACAACTGCATTGTTGCTACAGAAAAAGAGCGAGTCTGTACCTGGATGTCTCTCTCCCTCTCTCTCACACACACACACACGCACACCCTCTGTGCGGTGCAGTTTCTGCATCTGTTCTTGGATCTGTGTTACTGCAGGGTGGTGCACGGGGACATCTAAGGGCCAAAAGACAGAACTGCAGGAGACCAAAAACACTGCAGTGCCCCCCCCCCCCTACTCTCCTCCTCCTCACTTCGTCGTCTCATCTCTACCTCGAGCTGTCCGTGTGACCCCTCTGACCTTCCTGCTCTTCTCGCACTCTGCCTCCTCTGCTCCTCATCTTGTTTCACAAAATTGCACAAGATGACGGTTTACAATGTGCCTCGAGTTTGTTTCAGTGTGAGGAAGAGAAAAGAGGAATGAAAGAATAACAGGAGAGGTCATTGTCCATCTATCAGGCCGTGGCAGGCTACATGTTAAAGCATTGACTGGAACTACTTTTAATTGTATTAATAAGTAGTGCTTGTATTAAGTGATGTGTTGAAATAATGAGAAATATATAAAAAAAAGAAATGAGTATGTTATCACACTATAAAACATTTTAAGCAGGTAAAACATAAAATTGTTAAATTCCCCTTCTGCCTTGAAAACGTAAAGTATATGAGGTGAACCTGGACCTGCAGCTGGAGGCCCCTCTGCACCAAAGCTGGTAGAAAGACAGCACGAGGCTGCTCCCAGTGACCTTGCAGTGATGATTCTTTTCAGTAATGAAATTACAGTAAGTTATCACAGTAACCGGCAGATGGAGGGCGGCCACTGGTGAGCATTCATTCAGGGATCGACTGGGTTGGATTTGGTGTGTGAACCCTGCGGGGAGACATGCTGACATGCTGATGTTTCTCTTGGAACATCATTTCATGAGTAAAGTGAAAACACAGCGTGTCATTCGAAGGTAAAAGATTCACATCAGAAGAACTCCTAAGTTCTCAAATCGACTGATGCCATGTGACAAACACATGACAAACAAAACGGACCTAGCTGTACATTCCTGTGAACAGCAGCAACAAAAACAAGTCTAATATGACCGACATCTTAACATTAAAAATCCAACCTGAGGAAAACATTGTCCCTCAACTTTGACTGTGTGAGCACCAAGCATGATGGTGTAAACACAGAGTCCACCTCCTCTCGTCCCACCGGAGTCCTGAGCTCTGTCCTGAGTGCAGCTTGATCCGGGATGGACGATGGATCCAGGTCCCTGTGAAGATGTGGGCTCAACAGTCACTGATCTCCCGCTGCTTTCATCCATCTTATTGTTCTGCGACCGAACATCAGACAGCCAGCAGTAGGCTGGGTAGTGGAGCGGCCTCGGGTCCTAGCTGGGTTAGCTTAGCTTCCAATCTCGGCTCTCCTCCTGGGGCAGTTTTGTGGCTATTGGTCTGATATAAGTTAATGTCAGTGAATTCCTGTATGGTGTTTCACAGTGTTAATCATGAACGTATTTATCATAATGAGAAAAGGCTTACGTTAATACAAGAAAATGTTCTTGTTATTATGAAAATAACTTGATATTGGTGGCAGTAATATGCTGCTGTGTCCAGCTCATATGTGTGCGGTGCAGAGGGGCTCCCTCTTGTGTTCGCTGTCAGGTATTGCGATAACATTGTCAATTAAAGCTACACAATATCAGTTATTTCTTATCTTTTCCATTCCTTTCTTGTGGATTTCATGCTGAGACTGTTAAGTTGTTCACAGCCGATGTCGTCGAGAGCTGTGGATCTACAAGATGGCCGCCAGAGTGCATGCTACATCACCTGAGACGTGCACCTAGCACAGGACGCCCCTACCAGTGCGTTTCTACTGCGCAGCCATAATAAATGAGCAGGGAGTAGGGCGGGACACTGTTGAGGGATTAATAATGAATGAACAGAGACAGACAGAAAGACGGAAAAAGATCACTGGAATCTTTCTCACACACACACACACACACAACCATATACAAGCCCAGTTTCCATAACCGATCGAAATGCAATTTAAACCTGCTACACACTGCTGCTTGAAACAAAGTACTGTCAGATACCCGGTCACACCTACATTAATGGATCATATGTCACACCTGCGTTGAAATGATTTGCTGCTCAGCATTTACCTTATATTATTTTATTGCGTGTCAGGTAAAGTACCTGTCAGAAGATGAAATACCATTCAGTTAGGTTTGAGTAACAGATCCACAAGTTTAAAGGCTTGTCGGATCATAAACACTGCACAGCAGTTTGTAATACACAGAGAAAGGATTTTATCCTCCATCAAAGCCATGTAGACCATTCACAGTAAAAACAGATCAAAATTCCTTTCAAGGATTTTCATTCAAAATGTATAAAACCTGATTTTGTGGACTCTTGTGAATGCTTGAATGCCCCTGCAGAACATTTGTGCGGGGGGAAGTATATTTGAACAGACTTTGATATCGGTGGATTGACCAGACGGTTCAGTATCTTGGGTCATAGTTAGCCTGCTGCCAAAATGGGGGAATATTTGATCAATTTGGTTTCTCAAAAGCCAATATTAAACAACAAATACTGTAACGACTGCCTCGACAACCAAATAAAGGAAAAGATATGGCTTGAGAGAGACCATACGTTATATGTCAGTCGCAGAACAGGGCTAGCCACAACAGCTAGCATTAGCATCAAATTTGGGGTCCGATTATTTTATGTTTTGTGTGGTTAATGTTAGCCCCTTAGACATGCTGTCTGGATAGGTTTGTTTAATTGTTTGTGGACACAGGGACTATGAAGGAGGAAACTCATAGGATGTAGTCATGAAACCTGCAAAGGTTTACAGCTAACAGTTAGTTAGCTTAGCCCAAAGAAACAGCCAGCCTGGCTCTGTATGAAGGTGATTAACCGTTCTACTTTCTACCAGTAAATGGAATAAAGCAATGCAGATTATTCGCACTGGAGCCGATGTGCATAGTTGTCATGCGTGAACTGTGCAGATTTGACTAAATTCCCGCACTGCATTTTGGGATTGCACTGGTGAAAAATGGCTTTAACTTCCTTGTTGGGGACCTTTGATCTCAGAAGAGCTACTGCGTCAATACATTCTCATTGAAACGCCTGAGTGATATCTTTGGTGTAAATGTATGAAAGGATGGCCTCACCTGTTAGTATTGAGGAAATACATTCTCTAGGAGTCTCCAGGAGAAGATTTGATGTGAAGTAGGATGTTTTTCTCTGTCTGACTATTGTCTGTTGCACTCATGTCCATTCTGATGTGCTCTGTAATACAATACTAGCCCTTAACAGCATTGAACACGGAAAATCTGACTTTCTGTAAGCTCAACACCTCCATCCATCAATCAATCCCTCTTTTGCTCATCCCTTGTTACCGGCTAATTAATAAAACCACCCTTCCCTGCTAATTGTCTACTGGTTATAGGACCACAAGAGACACCGGTGAGCAAGACAGAGAGGGAGGGCGAGAGAGAGAGAGAGGTAGCGGTGTCTGGGTATAATTATGTTAAGCCAAGTCACACATGAACTTGATAGAGCTTATTCTTAGCACAGGGAATGTAGGGGAAGTGACAGGAAGGAAGAGGAGGACTCCAGGTTATTTCAGTTCAAAGAGCATTTAACAACAACACTGATATAGTGGACTTTGTAAGGAAGACTGTAAAGTACAACCTGATCAGTCTCTGGCCTCTCATCCAGAGGCCTGCAGGTTCAGTCCATGTCACTGAGACTTCTGTTCTGTAGATGTGGGCACTGGGTTTTATTAGCCAGCAGTATGGCTCGAGGGATGGCAGTTTGATTCAGACTGAAATAACTAAACAACTGTTGGATGGCTGTCTTGAGATGTGTTCCAGGGAACAGACATAATACAGTAGTTACTGTTCTCCACTCCTTACTCACACTGTAAGACTGGTGGCGTGGGCTGGATTATGACGTTTCCACTCCTCTCCCACTCTTACGCACTTATTTGCACACAAACAAGGTGCGTTCATGTCTTCCATTCTTACTTTGCAAATACACAAACAAGAGGGCATGTGGAGTGGAATATAAAGTGTTTTCATTTGGGGATTGGGTTTGGACCACCTGTGCAAGACTCAGATTAAAGTCCATTCACTATTAATAACTATATAAAAGCAAAGCTTTAAAAAAAATATTCCCTAGACATCAGCCGCTAACAGCTTATCAGAGACATTCTTTGCCTTTTTTTGGGATTCGACCTCACGTTTACACACGTATTGTCAGAAGAGATCTATTTATAGACTAAATCCTAAATAAAGGCTTCAGGTCGAACACACTTGGTGTTGCATTCATTTCATCAAACAGTGGTGATTGCAGACACCGTGTCAGAGATCAGCACTATACTGAGTTATGTGATTAATGTCACCTGGAAAAAAAGGATCATATTTTAGGAAAATTACAGTTCATTAGTTTATCGTGTAAAATGAAAATATAATTTACATAAAAATATACACTAATCTGAAATAATAATGGCAGCTTTTATCCCAAGGACCCCTCCATGACCACAACTCATTATTTAAATTATTATTAAAAAGCACAAATTAAAACAGAAAACAATGAAAAATGTTGGTAGGATGAGGGTTAATATCATATAATCACATTTAGCTGATGTTTATGAACCTGGAGAAAAGGTTTGTGTCAGTTCTGCCAACGGGTTCTTATTCAACTCTGGGTCATCAACATCAATATCTTGATCATCTCTAATAACTCCCTGACAGCACTAGATCTCATCTTACTGCTTTGTTTTACGTAAAGCTTATTGAATTACTTTGTTGCGTCTCATACTTTTATTTATCTTTATTTTTAGTTGAATACAATTATTTACTCAAAAAAAACATGAACGAACAATTTTGATAAAAGAATACCTTTAATTCCAAAGAATTGAGACCAAGAAATAGACCAAGTATACAATGTACAAGTAAACCAGCGCTCTCTGGTGGACAAAGCACATAATGCACACCTCAAACATTTAGCATTGAGTTATTCACTGGAGACACATTTATGTGTGAACTGGCCCAGAACAACAGCCATCACAGTTTACCGCTCAATGAGCAGCTGTACCTCAGCTGTACAGCTGCCAGAAATCACCAGTTAAAAGATCAAACACTTATATTGTCAATCTTTGATCATTTTAAAAAGGCACCATTGTTCAAGGACTAAAAGTAATGGGTTAAAAAAGAAGAGAAAACAAGACGATGATCTGCGGCCGTACGTGTTTGTAAATGGACTTCACAGACACTGAACACACCCGAGACAATGAGGTTACCTCTCCGGTCGTCCGTCAGCAGCAGAACAGAAGAACTACCGGACAGACTTCCATGAAGCGTGGAGGAGTGTCGCATGGGCCGAGGAAGAATCCATCTACAAAAGATGCTGCGCTTATGGAAACGGCCTTGGCCTAGGCCGGCCTATGAGCTGGAGGCTTTCCGTCAACGACGCGCTCGTTGTTCACACACTAACTCACGGGGAAGGCACGCTGGTGACTCCGGTGAAGCAAGAGGATGTTATAGTTCTGTGGTTTCTGTGTCGAAAGGTGCAGCTTCAGGCTAAGCTGCACCGTGCTGTTGTGTTCTTTAGGAAGTGCGTATGCATGGGTGAAAAGACAAATAAATAAATAAGGAAGAGCAAAACTGAGAGCTCATTTGGACTGATAATCGATTTAGAGTTAAAATGGTGACGCCCCTAAAACCATCCACGATACAGAGACATAAAGAAACTCTGTCCATTGTTAATCAGCCCTACGGCTCCACTAGCCTCCACTAGAATGAAGCCTATACTGGGAAAGAGATATATTTAAACATGAGATATGACACCTGAGCTGGATCTGTGCTGGTATAAAACTTCAGTCTGACTCTCAGAGCCATCAGTTGAACATGATACAGAACGGTTTATAGAAAAATACCAACTATCTTTGACACAATGTTTCTTTCAAGTTTTCATAGACAAGGTAGAAGGGTAGAGTGGCTCAGGCACATCTCACTGATTGGACCGTCGCACGGCAACATGTGATCAGCACATGACAGCACTTTGTCATCACATGACAGATCTGAATAACAAACCATCGGTTCAAGCCTCTTACCATACAACTTATTTGCATTCTCAATTACGCTGTGAGACAAATGCATTTCTTCACGGATTACAGTCGCATTTGTGAATTGAAACACCACCAAACAAAAATGCAAAATTTAGTAAAACATCAAGATTTGGCTTAAAATACATACGTTTGTTACAAATGTTCTGTAAACACTACCAATGTAAATGTTATCATGTAATCGTTCCCTTTTGGTAAAAGTCTCTAAAAATAAGGACTTTTAGGTAGAATTGCTAAAAGAAAAAGGAAGAAGGATACAGAAATTAAAGGAACGTATTTGTGATAGGTCAAAAAAGAATAAAAAAATGTTATTAATTACTTTTTTTGATTGAAAATTTTGTTTTGTTGTTTGGAAACGTATTTTCAAATACCACCTATCTGGTAAACACAGAGAATTACTTATTGAACATGAGGGTGACCCGTGTGTGTGTGTGTGTGTGTGTGTGTGTGTGTGAGAGAGAGAACGCAAGCCTCAGAGCCGTCTGGTTAGATTCCAGGTGATGACGCTCCCTAGAGCCAGGCCGGTGACGAAGATGAGGACGAGGCCGTAGCTGTGGGAGCTCAGCGACGACACACTCTGCACAGACGCCACCGCCAGCTCCGAAAAACCGTTGATCTGTGGAGAGACAGCTCCGATCACCTGGTGTGGAAAACATGCATCTGGAAAACATTCATGCGACTAAATGCCGATTACTTTTTTACAAATGTGATTGACTATCTGTCGTCCATGTGGCTCCGGAATGTTTTATTGTCGGTGCAGGAAGTGACAACAAACATGAGAAATATCCATCCGCCTTGCTATGCTGCTGTGCACTTCACGGTGAGCAGAACTGTGAATAAAGCTTCACAAGCTGGGTCAGCGATGTTCAGCCCCTCAAACTCCTTTGAAAACTTTTCCACCACCGGAACTTAACCCCAAACGTACTGCGCAGCCACTGTGTTGTCTCATGTGTGAACACTACCATCGTTTGTCAATCCCGTATCAGACTAATGCCGCGTCTCCACGGTACAGCTCTGTTCTCAGCTCTTCTCTATTCGTTTTCCACTGCGCACCCAGCCCCAAGATCTGG
>CM051702.1:23304941-23317441 GCA_028022725.1 Lycodopsis pacificus
AAATGACTAGTCTGGCTGGAGTCTGGTGGCTTTGATGGGAGCATCTTAACTGTATGTTAATCATTTATGCAATTCAATTCAATTTATTTTGTATCGCCCAAAATGACAAATCACTAATTCTCCTCAGAGGGCTTTACATTCTGTACACATCCTCTGTCGCAGGACCGTCACATCAAAGCAGGAACAACTCCCCAAAAAACCTTTAACGGGGAGAAAAACTGAAGAATTTATAAAAATGGTCAAAATCCTTGTTGATTTTCTTTGTTAATTATTCACTTCAACCGCACCACATTGACGTGTCCACCCGAGGGTCAGTCATTTTTCACGATGAATCATATGTATGTAATAAGTATGTAATAAGTGGACACAGTCACCGCAGCGTCTCCCATTGGTTTGTGGGCTACGGCTTTGAAGCCTCAAGTTCGTGATTCTGACCGTCGCCATTATGTTTTTTTTGGAACCAGAAGTGACACGAGAGGGTGGAGCTAATGACACTGTGAAAGGGTTAAAGTTCGAGGACGAAAAACAGACAACTGCCAGTCCTGACAACTCTGTGGCAGTGACCTGTCAATCACCGTGTAGCCCCGCCCTAAAGCATCCCCTGCTCTATTTGACTCTAAAAGGACCATCATGTACTAAATGAACATCATAAGCAATAAACCAAGACAGAAGTAGAGTCATTTTCTCATAGACTTGTATACAGCCAGAGGAGTCGCCCCCTGCTGGTCAGTAGAGAGAATGCAGCTTTAAGGAACTTCTACATTGGCTTCACTGTTCAGAACCGGAGGTCTGAACACAGCACGGACTGAAACCTGCTCTGAATGAGAAAGAGGACAAAGCTAACAAGCTACATCAGAATCAGAATCCGGCTCATCACCAAGTAGCTTCTTCACATACCAGCAATTTGCTTTGGTGTATTGGTGCGCGACAAACACAGTGAGAGACAACACGAGGTCAACTTCAAATAAAAGAGGATTGTGTTGGTTTCAGTGCTTCTTGCCACGTTCATGGTGACATGAAACGATTAACTGACAAACCCATTACTGAAAAACTCGTGATGTTTGTTTCCCTCCCTTTACTGTGCTCCTGATATGAGTCACTTTATGAGTGTACTGTAAGAGCTGAACAACTGTCAGAGTAATGAAACTGAAACTTGATCTCTATAAATAATTATTTTTATAGTATTCAGCTGTACTATAGATACTGAGCTCAGGGCAGTTTCATTATGGCTCATTATTTTCCCAGTTAATCATTAATAGAAAATAGAAGAAAGAGCTCACTGAAACGGGTGGTTTTGTCCGGGCAACAGTCCGAGAAGTATTCATTTGACTAAGAAAAGCAGCAAATCTTCACATTTCAGAACAATTGTGTTGGTATTTTTACTATTAATCAACAATGATGACTGGTTGCTTTTGGTTTCACGTTGTAAACTGAATATATTCATTAATCTATCTTGTGCTTTAGAGACGTGAGATGACAGAAAGGAGACTCACTCTTTGATCAGGGCCTCGCCGATCCTCGCGTCTGTGGAGGAACAGAACAGCATCAGTGGTTACTCGCGTTAAATGACACAAGGCAGCGTTACAACCTCCATCTACATGTTCACAATGGTGTCACTGTGCGGGATACAGCCAGGCGATGTACACAAATACAACCATGATAAATAGGAATATGCACTTTAACTTGAATAGACGTCTTTAAGTGTGCGTTGAGCTTACCTGACATCCCGTTACCTTCACACGCCATCATGGCCACCAACTAGAAACTAGAAACACTTCTAAAGTTAAGTAAACTCTTCTTCCCTCAGAAACTCCGCCTCCCTTCCTTCACTGTCGGATAAACGCTCCTTTAAAAACTGTATCCGGTGATTAAAACACGACTCATATGATGCGTGTATAATTACAACAAACACACATAGAAAGTGATGTTCTGTCGAAGTAAAACTCTGAGCGCTATGCGCGGAGCGAGCCAGCTGTCCTTCGCTTAAATACATCCGTGTTGAAACTTGAGTCACGCATTGGTTACGTGTATGTGACGTTACACCGTAAACCGGCCCCATCCCATCCTCCACCCTCACGCACTCTGAGGCGGGAGTAAAGTCTGTAGGCTCGTTTGAGATGAGCCCCTCCTGCGCTGAATCGATCGCCAGCAGTCGCCGCACAGTGCATGGCGGTTAGACTTGTGTCCGACTTGCTCTGACATCATGAACACATGGGCCGCGATGACCTCACGAGAGCGAGGCGGTCGCAGATTTCAGAGCCAGGCGCCGCAGCTGCTCTCCACCGACTGCATGACTCAATGCATGATGGGAAACGCGTGGCTGTCCCCGGATCAAAGAGCTGATTGGCGCACTCACCACGTTGTGTAGAAAATACTATTGTGTGTGTAGTTGTAATACTTAATGCTAGGTTGTTGGCTTTTAGTCTCATGTTGTGCAATGAAGGTTTAATCTAAAAACATATTAGGGTAGCTAAGAGGAGCTACACTGAGCCCCCATCTTCACACAGATCTTCAACCGATCACTGGAGCTGTGTGAAGTCCCCTCCTGCTTCAAACGCTCCACCATCATCCCGGTCCCCAAGAAATCCTCCATCACATGATTAATGACTGCAGGCCCATCGCCCTGACGTCTGTGGTCATGAAA
The DNA here is from genome assembly GCA_028022725.1 of Lycodopsis pacificus. Lineage (NCBI taxonomy): Eukaryota > Metazoa > Chordata > Actinopteri > Perciformes > Zoarcidae > Lycodopsis > Lycodopsis pacificus. Next base: position 23,307,586 of record CM051702.1, read on the forward strand.
TCCTTTGAGAGACTGGTGTTGACCCACCTGAAGAACATCACAGGACCCCTGCTGGACCCCTTGCAGTTTGCCTACCGTGCAAACAGGTCGGTGGATGATGCAGTCAGTATGGGACTGCATTACATGCTGCAACACCTCGACTCCCCAGGGACATATGAAGGGTTCTGTTTGTGGACTTCAGCTCCGCGTTCAACACCATCATCCCGGAGATACTCCACCCAAACTCTCCAGCTCACTGTGCAGCCTCCACCTGCCAGTAGATCACTAACCTCCTGACTGACAGGACGCAGCAGGTGAGGCTGGGAAAAATCACATCCAGCACCAGGACTATCAGCACTGGACCCCCCCCCCCCAGGGATGTGTGCTCTCCCCACTGCTCTTCTCCCTCTACACCAACGACTGCACCTCAGAGGACCCGTCTGTTAAACTCCTGAAGTTCGCAGACGACACAACGGTCATCGGCCTCATCAGGGACGGTGATGAGTCTGCGTACAGGCGGGAGGCTGAACAGCTGGTCCTCTGGTGTGGTCAGAACAACCTGGAGCTGAACAAGCTCAACACTGTGGAGATGACAGTGGACTTCAGGAGGAGCCCCCCCTCACCATACACAACACTGTATCCGCTGTGGAGACCTTCAGGTTTCTGGGATCCACAATCTCCCGGACCTGAAGTGGGCTCCCAACATCGACACCATCAGGAAAAAGGCCCAGCAGAGATTGTACTTCCTGCGCCAGCTCAGGAAGTTCAACCTGCCTCAGGAGCTGCTGATCCTGTTCTACTCAGCCATCATCCAGTCTGTTCTCTGCTCCTCCATCACTGTGTGGTTTGGATCGGCCACCAAACAGGACAGAAACAGACTTCAATGGACTGTCAGGTCTGCAGAGTCAAGCCTGCCCTCCATCCTGGACTTGTTCACCTCCAGAGTCAGGAAACGGGCTGGAAAGATCACTGCAGACCCTTCACACCCTGGACACAAGCTGTTCAACTCCTCCCCTCTGGTAGGCGCTACAGGGCTCTGTACGCCAAGAGACACAGGAACAGCTTCTTTCCACTGGCCGTCACTCTGATGAACAATAAATAAGTCACACTGCACCACCTCTGTTTGATATATATATACATACACACTTTTGTGTGGGATATATTTATACTTGTATTGTATGTAGCTGTTAAATGTCCTTGTTTTTCTTATATTTCTCTTGTTTATTGTATATATTTCATATGTGTGTATGGACGATGAGAGTAATGTGTAAGCGGAGTCAAATTCCATGTATGCGCACGCATACATGGCCATTAAAGCTGATTCTGATATCTTGTGTGGTTTATAATAATGCTTATTTGTAGAAACCATATCAAAACAAGTATCAAAGTGTTTCACAGACGGACATAACGCAAATTTCCATATAAATATACATTTACAAACACATGAATAAATCTGAACGAGGTACGTAAACTACAAGTAGCCTACAGATCGGATCTAACAGGAAGTAACTGTTTCTTTGACTTCCTGTTTAGTCTTTAAAGGCGGCTGAAAACTGTCCGACTTGACCGCAGTTTTTTGTCACCGTCCCCTGCTGCTGCCGCCTGCTCTCGTGCAGCTCATCTGGAACGAGCCGAGTGAGGGTTCTGTCCCACCGTCGTGTGTTTGAGGGTTCTCTTGCAGACATTTTGAGCCTGCAAAGTCAATTTACACAGAAACACTTAAGATTAAAGATGGAAAAAATCCACATGAAATCACACATGAAGCGTGCCCAGGGGCAGAGGGAGAGAGAAAAGCGCCTTCTTGCTATGCTTCTATGCTGTCAAAAAGAAAAATGAAGAACGACGATTGTAAAGTTTCTACTCTGTATTTAATCCTGTGCAGAATATATCCTTTTGGTTCAAAAACAAAGAATAGTAATCCACAAAAATCAAAAAAAAAAAAAAAATCCCTTAAAATGTTTTATATCCCAGAGAGCAAAGTTTCAAAGTCCGGAGATTTGTAATCCATCATCCAGTCCTCACGAGTTCTTCTGGTTTGCTTCCCCACGACTGCCCCGATGCTCTCAAAGCATCAATTTGTATCATCAAATCCACTTTTTGACCAAGTCCATTCCAGTTGTTTTTTATTCAACAATTGCACATGTTACAATTTCACAAATTGTCAGTATGAAACGGCAAAATACAGACATTTAAACCAACATGCCAGGGGGGCAACGCAGAGAATATAACATACAGAAATAAAAGCATGAAAATAGAAAAAACCTAAACAATATGAAGAGAAAAGGGGACACTAAGGCAGACTCTAGTGTACAAACATATATCACAGGCTACGCCTGTATTACTGTTCTTATGGCCTTTTTGTTGGAACAGCATTTCAGACTTTTTAAATACATTTCAAGCTCTTTGTAAAAAACACGGGTCTTGCTCTATCTCTCTCTCTCTCACACATCAAATCTACTTTACAATCAACACTTACACATGAGGGTTTACTAGATTATGGATCCATAAATGTGGTCAACACACATCTCTCACTCGTTTCGTTGTCTGTTCTCACTCGTAGCTCTGCTGGTGGCTGAAGTCTCTGAACTACTGGAGAGCATTTACTGCTTTTGTTCCTTTACATTTTATCTGCGGACTTCACAATATTTGTGCAGAACAAAATAAGCATTAATAAGGACAGGAAAGTCCTCTGTTTTGTGTCCATCGTCCTCCTCTACGCCGCTAACCGTGACTTCAGACGGCCGCCGCCGCCGCTCCGTAGGGCCGATATCGCCGCTGGGCACGCCGCTCACTAATCGCTCCACTAACAGCTGCTTCCTCCGTAATAATGCAGACTTTAACTGAACAACAGGTGCTAGTAAAGACAGCAAGGTCAGCATCACCTGTAATCAGTTGTCCATGTTGAATTAACCTGGTAGTCGATCGGTAATCAATGTTGTTGTCTGTGGTCTTCTGGGAAAGGGTCACGTGATAGGGATGTGACGAATCAGGGAAGGACACGTCGTGACTGCTAAGAACCGATCAAGTAGCGAACACGGGTGTGGGCGTCATCGCTTCCAAACGTATCCGTTTTCGACCGTCCACACGAATACGCAGTTTTCAAACTTATCAGTCTTCGGTGCTCTAAAACTCTGCGTAGTGTGGACGCTCAGTGTAAAAACATATGCGTTTAAAATGTAAAGGGAGTAGTGTGGGCGTGGCCTACAGCAGGCGATAACGTGTTGGACAGTTTGTGGGTGCTGGCAGTGCTCACAGAGACCGGTTGGATGCTTCCTACATGTGTAGTGTGCTGCGTAGATTGCGGTTTCCTATTCTAATCTTGATATTGTCAGCTCTCCTGCTTCCTCCCCTATATCTTACTCTGCTGGTGTCTCCCGGTCCCCATGTGGTTGCCATACTCTGTTGATATTTGTCCTATTCCTCTGCTTTGGATAACTTGATACAGATGTCTACTTTGTTTTTGTTTAGTGCTTGTTTGGCTAGTTTGTCCACGTTTCCATTTCCCCTGATAATGATAATGATGGGCCAGCTGTATACACAGCTAAAGAAATTCGAGGTGCGTTTAAATATTTCAATTTTGTGACTAGGAACTGCAACAGCAGAGCCTGTGCTGTCTCTAGCTGGGTATTTTGATCCATCAGTAAAACATGCACATGCTCCGAGTATGGGGAGTAGAACCACTCACTAAATCTCTATTTTCATGTCTAACCTCAATTTGCAGCAACTCCATGTCCACCGGTTCTTTTAGCAACCACACAGGAGTTATTGGCCAAATGACAGAGCTCTAGATCAGAGACTCCTCGGCTTCTTGCTGCTGCGTCTCTTATCCAGCCACAACTTGTCTTTGGGACTTCATGTCTTTCCCAACATGCCTGTATTACTTTTCTAGTTGGATGATTATCTTCATGACCCTTCAGATTTATCCGATAATTAACCAACAGTTGTTTTCTGTGAAGACACAATGGCATTCCTCCTGTCTCTACTTGGATGGTGCACACAGGTGATGTTCTTACTGACCTTCACGACCTCTGAGGGCCCTGGGCTGGTCTGGATAACATCCAGCTGTTTACATGTGGCTTCTGCTGCTGAACCATGTGCTATACTACTGTAACCTGATCTGGATTTAATTAGAGCTTTGTCAATGTATCAGGGATGCAATGTCTGCTCCCCAGTCCAACACTACCAGACAACTCATTACATTTACAACTCTTTTACACTTATCACTAACATTTTTAATCTGGTCTTTCTGCCGTCAAAGTGTCCTCCTGAAAACCGAAATGACTACTATTTCTAACTGTTGTCATAAAGATTCAGCTGGAAGTTTCCCCTCGTTCTCCGTCTCGTAAAGAACATTACTTTCGTTTTTTAGATGAGCATTGGCCTCTAATTTGATGGGTTACTTGCATCTTTCCCTGGCTTCCTTATAGGAACAATAACGGCCTCCTTCCACCTTGCTGGTATGCTGCCTTCCTCCCACACTTCAGTATACAATATCAGTAACTTCTTCAGCCCATCTCCACTGAAATGCTTTACCATAGTTTAACATATTTCATCATCTTCTGGGGCAGTCATTCCAGCTTTAGCAACTGCTCTTTATTAGTCACCGCAACTTCTTTGTCAGTTGTCAGCACAGGATTACTCCACTCTCCACACTTATCCTGTTGTATTTCCAACGGAGTCACAACACTTCCTCCATTAGTCCGTTAGGCCTTCTGTTGTCATATCATTGAGAGTTTCTATCGGCATATCTTCATTCATCTTACTCAGATGACCATCACGCTCTTCCTTAAATCTCTTCCAGTTGGCTTTCCCAAAAAATCATTTCCCACACCTGTCTACTTCTGTTACTGGAGTATGAATATTTATTCTGAAGAATGTTGAGTCGTGATCACCGCCTATGGTTCCTTCATGATACTTTCCAGTCACACACTGCAGCGATGTTATTAGAAACTAGTGTTCGGTCTGGTACAGACTCCTTTCCTGTATTGATATGAATCATTGTTTTACTTCCATTATTTCGGCTGACTAGATTCCTTTCATCCAATACTTATTCTGTGGCTGGTCATTGCTATCAGCTATCCCACTCCCACATAATGTGTTGTGTGCGTTGAAGTCCCCACACCACACTATGCTTGCCCTGTCTGTCCCGTCTATATCTTCCAATTTGCTTAATTCTATTCTCAAACATGGATTATAATAATTCACCACCACAAATTCCTTCCTTCAAACCACACTTCTACCACATACCGTACTACCCCATGTTATACCCATATAACCATTAGCATATAAACATACACATATTCTTTATTTTGTGTTTACATCTTATCTCACTTTTGGTGATTCAATAGATAATAATATAGATACTAACAATACAAATAATAATAACAATAATCAGAATCAGAATAAAAACCGATATAAGTGTTTAAACGTCTTTTGCAACATATCCATAAATGCTGATTTGAAAGTGTGACATTTAAGCTTTTATAATATATTCATTCAAAATAAGGTAAACACATACAATATGGTAAATGTGTTAAATGATTTACAGCATATAGAAATGTGTATAAAATAATGGACCGTTTTACTTATTGTTTTCCAAATATGTCTGAATTATTTTTTCAAGCAAATATTTGCATTTACACGTTTGCTTTTACATTATTGCTTCTGGGATAATTTAAAGTAACATGTGGATTAAATGTTCCATTAAAAAATAAAGAAAATGTCGTCAATAAGGGTCTGCTCGATTTTTACCCCAGCTCCGTCTGGGAGGGCGGTGCCACATACTGCTGACCGCCAGGGAATACCTGCTGACGGTACCAATGAGAAAAACAAAACGCAATGTCGTGTCGCTTTTTGATTGCGTCATTAGCTTGCGGAAACGGCGCATCCTTGCATGCTTGCTCGAGCGACAGTGAAAATATTTTTGCTTTTCCGGACAACCGAGCGGGTTTTTGACGTGTATTCATCACCATGTCGTCTCTTCTGAAGGTTGACCGGGACCTGAAGACCAGGGTGAGTGTGTGAGCCGCCCGCCAGACCCCTCGGAGACACTCCGGGCCTGGACACGGAGCTCCACTCCCACTCCACACGTTCCACCTGGTCTCCGTGACTACAATGACTGCGCGTGTACCGTGGAAACCTCGTATGATCCCGTCTGTTGCTATGCATGGATGATTATATAACCGGTCACGCATGTATTGATGCTTTATTTGTCGTGCAGATTGCGGAGGGCTCATCGATATGTCCAAAATCGATAGGTCATGTCATATCTCGATAACAATATAATTCGCGATATAGCACGTTTTCTAGTAATGTACTAAACAAATAAGGTTATGCGATATGAAATAAACACTGTAAACCATTTATTGTAGAGGGGAAGAAAAGTAAAGTGAAAAAAATACACTTAACAGTTTCAAGAAAGATTTTATAATATGAATAAGTACATTCCCAGCTATACACTGGCTATGTTTGCGTACACGTTTGTATTCGGAATAAGGCAATAACAAGAATAAGGAATAAGGCATAAGGCAATAATATTGTTAATTACAATAATTCTGCTTACAGGAATACCACAAGCTATTCAATAGCTTGTGGTATTCCTGTAAGCAGAATTATTGTAATTAACGTGAGTTAGTATGTGGTCGTTATTAATGCAGACGTTGTAATGTGTATCATGACAACTCGATATATGATTTAATCTCCACGTACTTCCCTTTAAGGACAATAGATGATCATGTACTACATGAATATAACCTGGTGAAACGGACAGCGTCGCTGCTTCATTAACCAGTACAGCTGTGCATCGTATATGCTTCTCAAACTGCTGTAACACTTTAGTAGTAGGCTACTATGTATTAGATATAATAGTTGAATTAGGCTGACATATCGTATTGGGCTGTTTGTAAATACAGTAAGGTCAGTAATGCTCACAGGCTGGCGCTGAGTCATCACATGATCATATGGGCTCTATAGTAAAGCAGCCAGTGTGTCGCCCTGTTGGGCAACGCTCCAGGAATGTGTTTGTGTTCTAACTGGCCGTCCATCTGTTGACAGGTGGAAACGTTCAGGGAGCAGATCAGCAGCGAGGTGAGTAGATCCTCTGATGCTCACGCCTTCTGTTAGCGCTGTAAGCAAACGTTCAGCGCATCATGAAACCTTCCCTCTTTCCTGCTGCAGGCCGAGCACCTGGTTGCCAGCTTCTTCCCTAAAAAGCTCCTGGAGTTGGATCAATTCCTCAAGGTAAGTGACCGAGGGCTCGTTTCACAATTCAGAGTTCTAATCGGACCGGTTTCAGGTTCAAGAACACACTGCAGTGCCTGCTCTATGGGCCCCATAATGCAGAAGATCCACTTATTTTCATCTGAATTCTGTGCTGGGAAGTCAAACATTTCCTTTCCATCCATGCCCCCGACCCGACCAGGCTCCTTCTGGTGGGTGAAACGTCCCCGGTCTTAATCGAGACACTGGTCCCAGCTCCTCAAAAGATTCCCAGTGCTGTGGTCTAAAGGGTCCAGCAAAGACCGCTACATGGAGCGCCGGTCCCCACTGATGAGTGAAATCATGAAGGTCTTACAGAGCATTAGAACAGCACTTATAATTATTGAGTGGTTTATTTTTCAGTGTTTCCACATCTGATTTTCCTTCTATGATTATTCACCCGTTTAAAAAAATCGTTATTTCTCTGCACATTTTCATACGATGGGGCGCATAAATCAGACCACCATGTCCCCGGTTCAAATATGTAGCATCTCTTTCCCCTCGTATTCTGTCTCCACCAGCTCAGAGGAAGCCGTGACCCTGAAACACTTGAGATGTGTTCATACATTTGCAGGCCTTTTGTAATATTTTCTTTTCTATGTTTTGTTCATTTTCAACCTGTTCCATGTGCTCTTCATGCAGGAGCCCATTCTCAATGTGGTCGACCTGAAAGAGATCCATTCAGAGGTGAAGTTCAAAGTGCCAGAGCCCATCCTCTTCACCAACAGCCATGATGGCGTGGACCTGGTGAGTCTCCAGTCCAGCAGTCATAATGTGACTGTGACCCGCCTGATGGGCAGGGCCACATGAAAAGATGCTCTTTGGCTGCATTATGGAGCCGAGGTTCCCAAAACTGGTAAAGTCATTGAAATCATTGGTTGACTGAAACTACAGGAAACATATCCTGACGACAGAATGCTCACCACGAGGTGTAAACAGAGTCAATCATACGCTGCAGGCCGAGTAGTGTTGACCAATCACGTTACAGCGGTCTTTGGTTGCATGAACGTAAACAGTTCCTTTGTGGAGAGCAAAACAGGCCAAACTCATTGGCCGAACTGCATTCTGGGAGCTCCTCACCTATCGCGTGACCACAACATCTGGCTGGAGGTCGTCCTGCGTCTCAGACTGAACTGTTGACCGGTGCACTGACAGGAATGGCGTGGTCAGGATGTTGTACCGGTTCCCCGGGAGGCGTGGTCGTCGGACAGATAGCCGATGGGTTCCCAGGTCGCTTCCAGACACGTCTCTTGGTCTCTTTAGGGGGCAGTTGTTGTCAGGTGACCTCATGGAAATTCAGTCATATGACAAGCGGCGGTCAAGCTCAACTAAATGAAGTAATTTGAAAAAAGATGAATTATAATGAATGGAGAGTGAACCATTCTAGTGTAAACAGGTCACCTGTAACCATGGTAACTGTAAAGATGGCGACAGCTGTTGCCCCAGAATAGATAGAAGTATAATATTTAATGATTAATAGACATTTAACTAAAGAAATCTAGACTTCAGCTCATGGTTTCTATCAACAGACTAACTGCATACTTGCTCATTGAAGCCCATCACTGATGACTCTCCTCACGTTGGTGAATAAACCATAACGCTGCTTCTGTGTTTACGCCCTGATGACGTTATATCGAGTGTCGATGGAGCAGCTTCAGTGTCAGCACAGTCCAGCTCTGATGGATCAGAAGTCCATTCAGAAAGCAGCATTCTAACAGTTTGTCTTGCCGACAGACCTGTAGAAGCATGAATTCAGATCGGCATCATTGTTGAGTTCTCTTGGCGTCCTGTTGATCCGGTTATTCGCATTAAATTACAACTACATCCAATGTGTGAGCCAGACCAGACGGCGTGGGATCAGAGGCTCTGCGCGATCTGTTGGTAATCACAGGTACGCATAGAAATACAGATAATGAACACAGCATAACTGTGAGAGTTAAGATGCAGTTGAACACATAAAATCTATACAACACAAACACTCAATACTTTATTACTTAGTGCACACCAGATACACCCTCACACTGGAACTGCTCTATAAACTAGTTGATCTCTGAGGAAAGCTTCTCTGCACTGAAGCGATGGACAGTGGCGCCTTACGAGAGAGTCTTATTCATTTGGGCCTCTTTTCTGATCACCCATTTGTACACACTGCATTGTGGGTAATTTAGTGGCCAGTGTTTTCTGGAGCTTGATCCATACCTGGTGCTAGAAGTCAGGATGACAGCGGAGACCTGTATCATCCTGGTAATGCCTCCCAACTGTATGGCCGTTCCACAGGTGTTAAGATAAGATAAGATAATCCTTTATTAGTCCCTCAGTGGGGAAATTACAGGATTACAGCAGCAATGCTCACAAGTAATAAAATGAAATGAAGATAAAAAAAATCAAGTAGTATAAATAAACTAAACAGTAATAGAAAATATGACAGTAAAGAAGAATACAAAATATACCAGTATATACAGACGGAGTAAAAATGTAAAATAATACTTAAACGTATTGGATATTGCACGGGATATTGCACAGGATTGCACGGATTAGATATTGCACCAGGTGAATGAATTCAAGTGTTCATGTTCAGTCAAATGTTCGTGTTCAAAGTGTTCAAAGTGTTAGTGGTCTC